>CM045931.1:14727671-14996367 GCA_025177825.1 Aechmea fasciata | reverse complement strand
AACTTTATTGAAAGAAATCTTACTAATTTAAAGAATAGAGGGTTTTGAGCTATGCCATCGGCTTATGGCCATATTTATACGTCTTAGATATCTTGTTAGCAACTTGGCATGATACGACATGGTAGATATGGCCAGCGCTGACGGACGCTTAAATCCTTGCTCAACATACTACAAGACATTTTCCCACGAGGCCTCAAGGCTTCAAAACTTGAAACGCTAGCTCAAATACACTTAAGTACACATTTTGGCGTATATAGGGCTTAGGGTTTCCCTACATAATTAAAACTCCCAACAATTTTGGGGATCTCCATCCATTCTCAAGAAAATCCTAGATATTTCAATACGATGCCAACATCATGTCTTCAAGACAAAGAAACCCTAAATCAACTTCAAAATCCTCAAAATATGAAATCAATAACGACTGACCCAAGGATTGAGAGTTTAAGAGCAACCTACCTTGATTCTCAAGCTTTTCCCTTTTCTCTAAGTAAAAGCTCGCACAGGGCCGAGGTCATCGTTTCCTTTTCTCAAAGCTCCTACATGCATCATAAGGGATGGAGCAATAGCGAAGAGGGTGAGAGAGGGTTGGAGAGGGAGAAGAGAGCAAAATGAGTAAGGAGAAGGGATTAGTGCTTTTCTTTTATGAGAGGGTCCTTTATAACATTTTGCATAACACATCCCCATGTGAAGAGTTCGGACTTCACTAGGAAGTCGGATCTCGAAAGGTCCTCCAGACTATTTTGCAGCCAAGATCTGGACTTCTCTTCCAAGGTTTGAACTTTCACCTCCTATGGTGCAGACTTTCCATCCAAGGGCTGGATCTCAAATGTTATCCTACATGATAACTTCTCGAGTTCGAACCTCCTCTAGAAGGTCCGGCTTTGAAATTTTAGAAACTTCAAGATTTGGACTTTCCCGTCAAGGTCCAAACTCTGAAGTTGTAGTTTTCAAAAACTTGTTCTAGAAACTTCGTTTTCGATCCGTTCTCATCCAACCTTGGCCCTAGGTAATCCTTTAGCCATTCGAACACATCCAAATCGTGTTTGCGCCCATTTCATCTTTACTTTATCCTATTTGGTTGAGTTCAGTATACTGAAACTGAACTGAAGTTCAATATATTATAGTTTGTAGAATATCTTTTTTGTTAGCAATTTTGTGACAATATCTCTTTGTATATTTAAAAAATAAACTTGCATGTGTTCATTTTCACAAGGTCTAGAGGGTATGTGGTTTCCTCATTTGCTTTTATTAATGTTCTGAAAAAGCGCTTTGTGGTGTGCCTGCGATCAACCCATCACATAGTGCGTAGGTGCTATATGGGCGCATATAGTTGATGCATATGTGGTTTAGAAATTAAAATAGTAGAAGCAAGGATTGTCCGTGAGTGGCACGTAGGGATGCAAACGGGGCGAATGCGGGGCGGGAGCCGTGCCCGCCTCCCCGCCCGACTAGCAAAATCTGCCGCCTCACTTGAGAATCCGTGACGGGTTAAAAAATACATCCCATAATCCGCCTCGCCTCATAACCCGACTCCTGCTGGCGCCTCGAATTCGCCCCGCCAACTAATATTTTTTATAAAATTAAAATATTATTAATATTTTGTAAAATATAAAATAATAATTTTTAATAATATTGTATATATAATTTAATAATATCAATTATAAAAATAAAAAAATCAATTACAATTCAAAACAAAATTCAAAAGTTTCAAATATATTAGAAATGAGAGTACTAACTTATTTGTATTTTGAATTTTTTTATAAATACATTATTTTTTAGAAATATTTTTTATAAATATAAATAATTTTCGGGGCGGATCATGGTGGCGGATTCGGGCGGGTCAAAATTTCTCCGTTTCACCTCGTCTCGGATCGTAAATTTTACCACGTTTCTTGTCCCGAATCCGTTTATTTTCTCTATTTACCGCCCCATCCGGGCGGATCGGCAGAGCTCCACCAACCGGTCCAACCGGATCCGTTTGCATCCCTAGTGGCACGGGCGTGTCGCCATGCCAACGATAAAGATTGCCGTGAGAGTGGCATGGGTCATGCCATTGTGTCATGCCATGTTGTTGGCATTGCGGCACGCCCCGTGTCAATGTCAGTATAGCCCTTCGTGCCAGTGGCACGTAACTGGCATATTTGCTTGGTTTGGCATGGTTTTATTAGTCTTTCATGAAAAATAAGTTCCTTAAGAGTGCTTTAATGTCTCTAATACATTTAAAGATAGTCAAAATGTTAATATTTTACAAAGTTTAGCATGAAAAGAATAATAAACATCTTTAATAAATCAAGAATACAACATGATATGAAAGTACACTCACAAAGGTGAAATTATAGTCATAATAGAAACAAAACTTATAGGAAGACACCACCATTACTAAATAAAAAATGATTAAAGAAATTGGAAGCGATCATTAATCTCGTGTTACTTTAAAACAAATTGGTCTAATTATGTAATGGGCCCTCTATTTTCACCAAAAAGTTAGTAGATTTATAGGATCTACATGTTTTAAGTTAATAAAACCATTATATAAGTTTTTTATCTCAAAAACGTTCAAAAACAACCCAAAAAGTTGAAAAAGACATGTTTTTTCAATACGGTTTGGCACCCCTATGCCACATGCTGGCACAGCCTCAACATGGTATGGCATGGGTGGCACGGACAATCCTTGAGTAGAAGAAATCAAATATAATTTTAAAAAATATATTAATATGACTCTGAAAAGTAGGAATATACTATGTGATAAATTGGCTAAATTTGTATGAAGAATGATAATTTCTTCATAAACCATTAAACCATTGATTACAATCACTTGTAGTCATCAAACAATCACATTTTAAAAATCTAGCAAAATGAAATCTAACAACTACAGAAATATTTATGGATATTTTATGTTCATATTAAATATTGTCAGAATAATATGACGAAGTATGGAATATGATTTATCAATCAACTAACGTAAGATGAGAAATGTTTAGATTATAGTTATATGTAGATAATTATTGGTATATGTATAATTATTAATTAAACAATCTACATCCATGCTAGCGGTTTAAAAAAGATATTGTTTTGTAAATAGGCTTATAAAGTATTGTAATTATAATAATAGTTCTTTGAAAAAATTATTTACGAAATTAGGCCAAAGTGATGAACTAATCACCCCTTTCTAAATGTGGCATTCACCGCTTAATTCAAAATATTAAATTTGTTTGTAGTGCTTATAAAAACAGTAAACAATTAGCTGCTTTGAAAACAGTATACACCTTTCGGAGTTCGAACTTAGGAAAAATATAATTTACGTAAATGCGGTTAATGATTTACCGCTTTTAGCATTGCTTTCTAAAAGCGGTAAATCATTCACCGTTTTGGCCTAATTTTACAAAAAATTTTTCAGATGGCTATAGTTACAATTAACAATTTTTATAAGCTTACTTGCCCAAAAACTCAATTTAAAAAAACCTGCTTAAGCCCCACTGCATATGCGGCTGCATATGGACCGGATGCTCATATCGTGTATGAGGCCCTATATAGGCTGCATATGCAGTTCGCCCATATGCTATGACTTATATTACATATACGGTGCATTTAGTGCTCCAAATTGGTTGTGCAGCAGCCACATATGCAGCCCCATATGTGGGTGCATATTCCAATTTATAGACCAGTCTTTTGTGCTAGTCTTTGATACTTATTTGACGTTCTCTTTCTAGTAATCTTGTATCAACGCCGCCCCCTTCCCCCCAACCCCAATCAACACCCACAACAAAACCTCCCCGAACCTCCCCCGCCCCCTCCTCAACCAACACTAAAAACCCAAAAAACCACCAACCACCCCTGCCCCAATTTATGTAAGATTTGTTCCAATACGAACAGAACTTTGTAGTTTATCTGATGTATGATTCACTATCTTCAGTCATCTCTCTGTTCCCAACCGAAAAAACCACCAACCACCCCTGCCGCAATTAATGTAGATTTGTCCCAATGGGAGAACTTTGTAGTTTATCTGATATATGCTTCGCTATCTTCGGTCATCTCTCTGTTCGTAAGGATCTAAGTAATGTGCGGAAGAAGGGGAATTTCAAGAACCTGAATTAATGAAAGGAGGAGGATGGATGGAGCATAGAATAACACCGAATGGTTTTGATTGACATTTGCCTATAAACTATTGATATAGCATGAATGTTGGGTTTAAATGAGCTCAAGAAACACTTGCAACCTGTTAGATGTGAATTTCTTATAGATACTTCAATGCTGAATTTCTTTTATGCCTATTCATCACCCTGGTGTCTTGGCTCCTGATTATACACTGCCCTTGGGTGAGACATGAATTGCTTCTTGTTCTGGCTATTACTTCTACTGTCTTGAGTATATTATTATTATTATTATTATTATTTTATCGCTCCTTATATTTTAATTATCAATTTATTCTAATGATTGTCTGGTACCATAATCTAGCACGTGTCAAATCACTTTTGAGTTTAACTCTTTACAAGTTTTGTTGAACTGCACAAACTTGTCTTGTCATATTGTTATTTTGTTTTATATGAGCTCCGTGATGCATTTTAGCATGTACACTCTATGTATATTGTCCCTGTATCTTTTTTTAAAAAATTTTCAATATTGTTTTATTATTTTCTTTTTGCAGGATGGAATGCTTAAAAATAAAGAAACTTATGAAATTATTTCACCTGAGGACATTGGTTTAGTTCGTTCCAATGAATGCGGTATTGTGCTTGGAAAGCTTAGGTACCAAGTGCCCTGTATTCCATAGACTTTATCCAAGGTTTCTTTCTAGAATTTTCACCTATTGTAATATTAGTTTGGTTTTTACCAATCTATATCTGCTAATATCAATGTATTTCTATGGATGATTAGTTTTCCAAATTTCTACATACAAGGTTATGAAAGATGTTCATATTCTGTACTGTAGTTTGTAGGCTATTGTAGGTGGTTATGTAACTTGAATAATAATACCAGGGATAATGCATAAAAACAAAGATAATTCTACATATTAGACATAAAGTGTTTTATTTAGTATATCAACTACTTTTTTCCTCATTAGAGTGACAAATTTTATGTTGTATAATTATCTCCACTTTATAAAGTTTTTATTTTGGCCTTCTCAATCATACAAAAGTACATTCTTTAAATTCATAGCTAACTTTTCCTAGAATTTACATAATTGGTCAATGTTCCTCTTTTCCATCAATTGCAATTTTACATCCTATGGTTGTTTTTCAGTTTCTTATTTACCAATTTACTGTTTCAACATCATACTTCATTGCTTCCTGATGTAATATAACTTAAATTTACGAGTTCGGCAAAGCTAAAATGGAGAAGAGTCCCTTGAAAATATCCTGATTTGCACTTAAAATGATTGCAATTAAAACTTACATGTAACTTTATCAGTATTTTGATGGTTAGCACATATCTTCTGTCACATTTTCCATCTGGGAACTCTCGGAAAATGTTAATTTATTAGCAAATCATGTTATCTTGAGTGAAACTTCATTATTTCCCTAGGCGGACAACATGAAAGGAGCCAGTTAGGTTGTAATGGTGTAAGCCTTAAGGGATTGATTATTGGTTTGTTTCAAGGAGGGGTGACCGGTAAATCATGATATTTCAGGTTTTCTTTGACATTTTTATAATTTGTGCTCACAACTGTTCATATTTTAAATATTTCTGTTCGAAACTAGCAAAAGTATCCAACGAGGTTACTTAGTTCAATATATTTAGATATCCAAGTGCATCAGTGTTTGTTTCTTTGTTTTGTTTTGGGTTAGTGTATATATAGATAGTTTCCCTCGAAGTCTTTGTTGGAAACACAAATCAATTTGAAACTGCTGAAAAATTGGAGCCTATACTTGTAAGTATTGTTTCCAGGTACCCCCCAGTAAGTTGTGAGCATGTTAAATCCCGTGCTGCCAGTACTGCATGAATACTTTGTTCTCTTGAGAAAAAGGAACTCAAAAAAAATCTTCATGAGTGCCTTCTTTCTACATTTTAGCCATTCGATTGATTCAGTTGTGTATAATCTGAGAAAAGGTTGATGTTCCAAATCTCCAATAATCTGAGGAAAGGTTGATGTCCCCAATCTTCCGGATTTACCCATTGTTAGCTTCATTGTACTTCTAAAGATTTTAGTGTAAGAGTTAATGGGTTTTTTTTTGGGTGAAATTTTAGACTCAATTTAATGAATCAAGTATATCAGTATATCATTTTCAAGAATTTTCTTGACATTACAACTAATTGCATCAATTTAGTAGAAAAGACTGTAAATACACATTTGAACATATTTAAAATATATTTTAAGGAAAACTTTTAAGTCGGTGCTGTATCACATGGACTGGCACGACTGGCACGGAGTAACATGATCAACTGGGGCGTGCTGAATGTCTGTGCAATCCTTGCTTGTCGGCCCGGATTCTGACACTGAAAATAAGTCTCCTAACCTTCATAAGTTCAGTATTTTTGGCTTTCATTATGAATTTATGATGATGAAAGAATATTAGATAAAGCCACCTTAAAGATGAACTTAAGGAGGTTAACTGAACCAAGACCTTGACCGTTGACAAATTGATACCATTTGTTATCTACAGTAGGGTATGTTTGAGCAAATGGAACCCTATATATTGCACATGTTTTTCTGTACTTTACTAGAGATTTTGTTAAATGATGCTTGTTTGTAGTCCTCATAATATGGTTCAATTGAAGTAGTTGCCTTCATGTTACTGTTTTATCATAACACCATATCGCTGCTCTTTAATTCTTTTTTTGCATAACAATGAGTCTTTTCTTGTGAAGATTGATTATTGATTGTTGTCTACTTTCTCTTATTTCAGCGGGCGGCATGCTGTGAAGTCTAAACTTTTGGAGGTACTATTTAATTGTAGATATGTTTTACTGGTGGTTTTTTTTTGTGCATTACACTTATCACTAAGTCATGTGCTACTTATTGATCTTGTTAGCTTGGTTACAATATAAGTGGGAAAGAGTTTGAAGATTTTTTCAGGCGGTACAAAGAGGTTGCAGAGAAGAAAAAGGTGAGCTCATGAGATATTGTACCACTGTATGTGCTGGGTGGGGGCTTCTACTTGCTTCATTGCTGATATCATAGCTCTCATAGTAAAGTAGGATAAATCGTACAGCAGAAAATAAAAGCTGAAGTCTTGCATTGCCACTAAATTATGGAACCCTAGCTATATTTAATTTCAGGTGGATTAAAATGAAAATTAATGTTTTATATTTCAGTCCCTAATCTTTGATCACTGCATATAAATAATAAACTTCCTATTTGCCTATTAAATTATCCTCCACTCTACTTATCAGACCCAACTTAGCAACATGTCACGGACAAAGTATTTTCCGCTGACTTATCCCGTGCAATCTCCCAAACTCTGAAAGAGAGTTCTGTCGGAGGTTTTGCTGGGGCATTCTAGAAGCCTCAATGCGGGTTTCAAGACTGATGGCACGGATGTCGAAGGATCCAGAGTCCCTTAAGAGTTTCTAAGAGGGCAATAAGTGTAGTCTCTTAGGAGCTCGTAGCCTCCCTCTTTGCCTTGTAGTTATGCTCCACTTGGTGCCTTTTCATTTGTAGCTTGGATGGCGAGTGGCCTATAAGAGGTTGGTTGTGGCCTCCACCCCCACTCTTTAGGAAATCAGTTGTAATAATCTCTTATCAACATTCCTCAAACTCTTCTCTCTTGTACTTAGTCTTAGGGCGAGTAGGTTCTTACTTAGCAAGTCGAGAGGTAGGCTTGCTCACTTCGCGAAGGAAGGCGAGCACCGCACGGGCTAGACAAGCGATTTCGCTTAAGTCTGTGACAAATAGCTCTGAATAATGGGATGAAAGGTGAGAATGGGAAAGTAGGTGGAGTTTCGGAAGAGAAAGGTACAGATTTGGGAATGAATGCTTTTCTACTTCATAGGGGAAAATGAACTTTTATTCCCTAAATGTCTTTAAATTTGTTCGAAGTAATTTAACAGGACTAAAGTGCAGAACAGATAATGATACGGAGGATTATCTAGGAGATAACAGGGTTTTAGGGACTCGCTTAACATCACATTAGAGCAACTAATATGCAGTAAACCCTAACTAAGGATTGTCTGATCAGATTAATTTTAAGGTCTCTACCAATAAGAGAATCTGGACACATTTGAAGTGCTGGAATGAAGGATGATTAGTGCTTTATACTTGCTTCAGTGAGATCCTGCAACTCAGCTGAGGAAAGGAGGTGATAAGAGAAGGAAAAAGGGTAAGAACTTTCTCATAGGAAAAGAAGAGAGAGGACTTCTTCCTGTTTCTAATACAATGGAATCTAACTTCTTGAATCTAAACATGCATGTCCTAACTTATTTCTAATTTATTGTACCAATTGCTAAACAACCATGTCTTACCTTATTTCTAATTTATCGTACCAATTGCTAAGTTATAGCAGGCAATCATCTCCGGACTTCTTCCTGTTTCTAATACAATGTAGAATCTAACTTCTTCAATCTAAATAACCATGTCTTAACTTACTTCTAATTTATTGTACCAATTGCTAAGTTATAGGAGGCAATCATCTCCATGTGGCTCATTTTGCTCTTTCAATACTTTCTTTTTCACATAATAATGGCAACAAATTATACAGAATGGGAAAACATGATGCAAGTTCAAATCACTTTGCGCAAGCATAATAAAAGATGTGAAAAATCAAGATTGCCTGGTCATCGATATCTTGATAGTAATTAGTAAGTTATAAAGCTGGAACTTTAGTAGTTGAAGTAACTTATCCATGAAGCCTCATTGGCTACCTAGTGATGTCCTGTATGTTCAGTCTGAAGGCTCTCTGATCATAACACGTAAAATATTATTGATAAAACGATTGTATACAAACTTCCTAGTTATTTGATATAATCAAAAGTATCTCATATATCTTCATAAGCACTATTGTTATATGAAAATATGCCGACTTTGTATGCATGCATGTAAATACACTTTTAGTAGTTTTACAATTTTGTTATGTGTATTTTATGAACTTAACAAAATACAATTGGTTGCAGCGCATAACTGATGAAGATATAGAAGCACTATTATCTGATGAGATTTTTCAGCCTAAGGTCATTTGGTCCCTTGGTGAGCTACAGGTGAATATGTGCTTCAAAGAAATCCTCCAGCATAGTTTTGTGCATTATAGATTATGTTTACCTTTTAATGCCCCATTATAGATTATGTTTACCTTTTAATGCCCCAACGTTCAGGCTACTTGTGGAACACTTGGCCTTTCTACAGCAACAGTGAAACTAATAGCTTCAGACGGAGAAGAGAAAATAGCTTGCTCTGTTGGAACAGGTCCTGTTGACGCTGCTTACAAAGCCATCGATAGCATAATACAGGTGTGGCTGGAAAAATTTCTGGCATTTTTTTTTTTTTTTGCCTAGTTTCCTTACTGGTGAGTGCTTAACTTACTAATAACATATGATGGATATGCAAGTGCAAGCTGGAGGAGGATACCTTTGTCTATATATTTTTCTATCCAACTCTTGCTTCTCAAGTCTTGAATGAAAATCAAAATTAAGGAGACTAAAAATAGGATAAAACCTATTTGTTGTAAAATATTTGAGCCTCACTACTTTCTGTTGGCATTGATTTAAGTTGCCCTACTAAAATACTCGTCATTGTGTAGATATAGCATGTGGAGATTGGTTGAGTAATAGAATGCTGAATCCGTCGGTTCATGGTGATTAGGTTTATCCCAATCCTATATTGATCCGCGAAGGCTTGTATTTGGTACTAGTATTGCACAAAAACTAAAGCCAATTGTCATAGGTTTACCATGCGACATGCGCTAATAATGCTACAGATAACACTTGCAGAACCCGACTTCAAATGACACAAGCTTTTATATAATCTTTTAGGTCTTCTCTCAATACTGTTGATTCAAGTAATGAAATTATTTTACTCTAGTAACTATTTGTATGATAGATACCAGCTGTTCTTCGAGAATACAGCATGAATGCCGTCACCGAAGGCATCGATGCGATCGCCACCACGCGGGTGGTCATCAGTGGGGATATCAGCGATACTTCGACGCACGCCTTAACGGGGCAAACTTCTAATCGCACTTTCAGGTCCGTCCTTTCCCTATTTACTGCAGGAATCGATTCAGAAAGTATTCGAGGGTACCTTGGGCTGATGAATTTCTTTTCGCTGTCTTATTATCTTTCAGTGGAAGTGGTGCGGCAATGGATATCGTTGTTTCCAGTGTTCGTGCCTACATAAGTGCGCTGAACAAGATGTTGGGTTTCATCTCTGCTGTAAAAGCTACCAGCGAAAAGCCCCAGGGTAAAACAGTTCAAGGTTCTGAGTGAGCCTCTGGCGACCAGGGATTGTGATGCGAGCTAGGTTTGTACGAAGGAGCCTTCAGTTACACATTGTTTAGAAAGGGTTGTCGTATTTATTTCACTTGTATATTTATTTTATTCGAGTCTGTTTTTGGGATTGTGTTTTCTCTTATGTAATCTTAGGAAGAGTGTGGAATAACCTGCAGTTTTTCTCTTATGTAATCTTATTAAGGTACTTTATGGAACAACCTGCTTTGAATAGATACTAGCATTTGCTTAATAAAAATTAAACTTTTGCGGCCTAATTTGGATTTTCTTATGTTTGTTTGCTGATTTATTGAGTAAAAAAAAACAAGAGCTAGTTGCTGTCGTGGTATATGACCAAACTTTTTAAATATGCTGTTGGAGCGCTACTCTGTGCGTTTGGCATTTTGTATGGTTCGTTGGGATTGAAGGAACCTGGCGATGACCTTACATTTTATTGTTGTTATCGTTATTTTTTCTTTTGTTGCTATTGTAGGTTGTTTACAAATTTTGGGGGTTTGGTTTGGCAGCAGAAATGTGATAAATATATTTGAAATATATTATACAATAAGTATCTAATATAATATATAATAGGAGTAGGACTCGTGTGCTATAGGAGCGCGGAGGCTTTCGTGCTCCTAATAAGCCGTTTTCGATGACGTAGCTTTTGAATCGATGATTGATTCCGTGTATGTTGATATAGCGTATTTGAAGTGTTTAGAAAATAAATTTTGGAGTTTTTCAATATCATTTACCTAGCGATCGAAAGGGTTAAAATCAATGATATTTAATGGTTGATGTACATTGTTTGCAAGTTTAACGGTATAAAAGTATTCAAATCGATAAAATTTTGATAAAATTTTTTTATACTATTTACTACAATATTAATATCTCTGATTGAAAATTTTAGTGTTATATCACTACTTTTTATGAGATTTTTATTTATATTCGTTGATTTTGAATCCTTTTCGATTATTTGATAAATGATATCGAAAAATCATAAAATTTATTTTCTATACACTTAAATCAAATTTAACTGAGTCGATAGTCGATTCGGAAGCTCTATCTTCGAATACGGGTTAGGAGCACGGAGACCAGCACACAAGACCTACTCCATATAATAGTATAATATATATTTAATAGTATAAAATAAATTACTATATACTTTAAAATAATATTTATAAATAAAATGCTATATAATAACATATATATATTTATATAAAAGATAAATAAATAATTAAATATATTATATGAACGAGGGAGAGAGAGTCCACGAGGTCCACTGCAAGCCCTCTCCAAGCGGTCCACTTGGTAAAGTGGACCTCATGGACCACGTGTTGATTGCAACTTTGAGCTGCGTTTTTTCACTATCAAGTTTTCGTTTTCCCCTCGAAGTGATTGGAAAATGAAAAATACCATTTTTCAGAGAATTTGTGGAAAAAGTTTTGGCTAAATTTTTTTTACGAGTAACCAAACATATAGAGAGAGAATGGTGCTCCGCCTACCCCATCGCCCTTACCGCGCCCGATGCTCGACCTCCTCCGCTGGACCGGCTCCTACCTCATGGTCAACGCCTACAGGGAGAACTTCTTCCCTCCGCTCACCAGGTGTTCGATCTACGTCCACAATGAGCAGCGCTTCTTTAAAAAGAGGCTTCTAAATCTACTCCCTCTCCGACAGCAGTCGCTGCATCTCGCGCACCGCCAGCGGTTCCCCCACGACAAAGATGACATCCTGTGGCAGCAGCGGTTGGAGGAGCCAAAATTCGACGCCAACAATACAATCGTAAAGCCGGTGTTGCGCAACGCAACAACACGCCCATCAATTATTTGACGAAATGCGCAAGACGCAATTTTCGACGGCGAACCTAATCTGCATATAGAGAGAGAATGGTGCTCTTCTCTTTAAGAAAAAATGTATTATCAAAAGAGAGAGAACGATGCTCTTCTCTTTAAGGAAAAAAAATGTGTTATCAAAAGAGAGAGCGGTGCTCTTCTTTTCGTAAAAAAAAAAAGATATCATCAAAAGAAAGAGGGAGTTTTGTTACTTAGAGAGGCAAATAAGGATTATCCATCTTTGTTGTCTTGTTCTTTCAAAGGAGATAAAAAGAGAAAAAATACTCTCTTAATTTCCTCATAATTAAGAGGCAAAAGAAATCAATCGGATTGTTGATTGTTATTCTTTTGATCGGTTTTTTATTGGAAGAACAATGTGATGTTTGAAAAATAATCGATCCCCCTTTGATTCTATCCAGAGTCGAACTTCTCGATCTGGCTAAATTAGATCAAATTGAGATTTAATCGCATTGGACGCTTTATGCTCCAAATTAGATTAAGTCATGATTATTATAAAAAAATGCATTCAAAATTTTAAGTATCGAATTTGATTCTGAATTAGATATTTAAATTTTTGAGGTTAACATTTTGATCTCAAACAAATTTCAAATAATTTCAAACTAACCACCTCAAAATCTCATATGGATCAAGCCCGTACTCACCTCAAATCACATAACCTAAGCTTAGCATAACCCAGGTTCAGCCCAAACATAAATCTGGGCCTAATTCTTTGGCTTGCCTAAAGAAAATATGAACTTAAGCCATATTGGCCTAAATTGAGCTCAAGCCCACATTCAGAACTTTGATGTAATTCAGGCCTCAACCTAAATCCATACGATATGGGTCTGAATTTAGCCCATGCCCGAATTCGTACTATATAAGCTTAAAAACCTGAATCCATATTACATGGGCCTAAAAGAGAATGCCCACACCAAATCCAATATGAACCGAATTTATCGAATTCTAAAACATTTGTTTAGCATTGATCAAATCATCTATTTATCTTAGTATATATGACTAAGGTAAAAAAATAATAGATTAGGTTTCACCTAATCAAATTAAATTTATTGGACTCTAATACATCTACTTGAAGTTCAAGTAAATGAAACTAAGTTAGACTTTAATACATATACTTAGAGTTTAACTTAAATTAAATTTGACTAATCCTAAGATATATATAATTAGGATTTAGTTAACATTTTTCACCTTATGGTGAACCCAAAGTAAATATGATTAAGCTCTAACATATAAGCTTAGAGCCTAATTACACTAGACTCTAAGATATAAAATTAGAGTCTAATTCAAAATATTTAGGCTAATCCTAACACATACATTTAGGATGAAAGTTTAAATTGAATATCAAATCAAATTTTATTGGACTTTATCACATACAATTATAAAGTTCAATTAACCAAATCAAACTCTAATGCATCTAATTAGAGTTTAATTTGAATCAAATCCGATTAAATTCCAATATATATACATGAAATTTAATTAATCTTTCATCTTAGGGTGAACAATGTTGAGCTCCAAAACATATAGGTAGCGTTTGGTTCGGGAATAAGTAAGAACTAGTTGTTCCAGGGATAGGTACAAGTATGGGGATAAGAAAAATAGCGTTTGAATGAAAATTGGGTTGTTCCCGGGGATAAGAAAAATATTAGGTAGTTTTATATAAAAAATAGAGGTGTTGATGGAGATAGCAGACCTCTTATTCTCGGGTAAAAAATTAGCGTTTGGATATAAGGGGGGGGGGGTGTAAGGCCTTTCCTATTCGTATCCCGAACAAACGGTGCCATAGGGCCCAACCAAATCAATTTGATCATATGCTTTGAGCATCTTGGATTAATATATAACTGAGATGCAATCAAAATTAAGTTTAATTGACCATCATATTGTAAAATTAAACCTTTTTTTTTTTTTCTTTTTTTTTCTCTATTTATGTACACTAAGGGTATTCCCTTAGTTAAAACTATGTAATTGAACGATAAAATATATTATAAATTTTTTTTGTTCAATTCCAGTTTATTTCTCCTTCAGCATTTCAGAGGTCTTTTAATCAGAGGTACCATAATATTTTATAGGGGTAATTAACAGTAAATACTTGTATTTATTGAAAGCCATGGATCTACAACACTTGATAACCATATATACTTAAATATTAATTTGAATCATGAATACTACCCCATGGAAAATCAAAATAAAATTAACCGTGCGAGGTGCGTTATTCGTGGTCGCAGACATGATAGAGATGATATTAGCATGAAATTAAGTAGAGAGTATGGATTTTAGCTTGTTTACATATAGGTATTAATTTAGGCCATATTGTGTGAATCATAAGTCTAATAATCGTGATATAGTGAATTGTTATCAATATCTCATATTGGATATATTCTAGTTTAGGTTGTGGGAGGCCAGTTGGTATCTTATGCATAGTGGTGGATCATTTATTATCCATTTGTATTACACATACCATAAATTATGTGATGAAGACCGTGGCTAGCGCGTCGGTAGTGGACAGATGTTTTGAACATAGAGAGAGAATACGAATATTCTATGGCGACATTTGACTTAGAGATTATTCTATGATTGTAGTGAGGACATTGGATTGGGTACTTGTGATCTTTTTGATCATCACATAGATTATAGCCTGCAGTGCCACATTGAGTTTGATAAAGTTATGTGTTATCAGACTCGGTAGGGGTCGCTTCTCTTTAGTGTCGCTCTGGATGTTAGCCAGCGATAGCAGAGACAATAGCCTAGGTGTTGCCGACACATCTGCGGGAGTGAGTTTGCGTGCTAGGCGGGCGCATGCTTGATTGAACTTATGAGTCAGTCGTTGCGATTGGATCCTATTATTACATTTATTTGCTAGTATTAATATTGATGCATATTTTCGTCACTTTTCTCCTATTTATTACTTGTGCAGAGGCATGATAGATAGTAGAGATTTACTTGTACATACTATGCTTAGTTATTTTTTATATCTTTTTTGCCATTCTATCTCAATTCTTGCCTCTGGTTGATCTAGTGGGAAGATTGTGATTGTCGCCGACTATATACACCGAGAACTGCTATTTAGTAGTTCTCATGCCCTTTTGTGGTTTACTTTTCAAAGACAACTGCTCAATCCATAGATTGAGGTAAGGAGGACCGCACCGTAGATAGCATCTCCTACCGGCATACTTGTGTGATAGGAGACTACCAGATAGAGAGTTAGCTTTGTACTATGCATCGGGATTAGCGAGGGGCAAGGACTATTTCATATACTTTTACATTTTGGAGTTTGAGGATTATGCGATTTTTATATAATGATGTATAGTAGTTTTAGACTTGTTATATGGTACTCTGATACGCATTGTTTGACTTGTTTTGTGACCCTAGAATCATTAATTATGGATCAAATGGAATTGCTTAGTTGTGGATTAATTTCATTATTTTGTTGGACTCTTTGTGTGTGTAGAGTTTGTGTATATACGATGATCTATTGTCTTTTCCGTGGGCTTTCGCTGTGAAATTTAGGCCATTTTACCTCATTTATGTATTTTTGAATTGTTAAATTATAAACAGCTCATATCGGCCGTTATGATTGTTGATTTTGAGAATTTTCAATCAATAGGTAGGTGATATAAAAAATAATGAAATTTGAATTCTCGACACTAAAAATACTCTATTTATCGAGACTAAAGGCTAATGGATGCAGAAGTCTCGAAAAAAAATAAAGCGAAAGAATATGACCCTCCCCTCCCTTCTCTGGAAAGCATCCCAGCTCAGTTTGGATAAATATTATTATCTTCAGCTTGAAAAAAAAAAGTAAATTCCTTATGCAGGAGCAAAAAGCGATCAGAATTAAGTTGTATGTCTTCAATTGTTTGACTCTCTCTAGTTGATATCGTACCATACTACTTTTAGATTTTCATCGCCTACGTACTCTGCTTCTAGTCGTATGTTGCAGCTTAACCCTAATAGGGCACTTGTGATTTTATTTCTTGCCGCGAGCCACGTGAAGATTTTCACTCTCAATGAGATCTTCAGTTTCCAAAGACGCGAGGCACAGGAACCTGTCGGTGGCCATCTGGCTCCGGCGTTTTGCCCAGAAGAATACCCTCGGCTTTGAAAACCAGTGCCTTCGAGACCAACCTGACGAGTTGCTGCGGCTTAAAGCACTGCTCCAAAATACAACGCTTTCCAATGTTGACGATATATACTTTATCATGGAGATGGAGCGACGGTCGGAAAGTTCCAGGTGCGTCGTGCGTACAACTTGATTATATTTGATGGTATAAATGCAAACTGTACCCCTGGTCTTTGGAAACTGAAGATCCCATTGAGAGTGAAAATCTTCACGTGGCTTGCGGCAAGAAATAAAATCCTGATAGTCGACATTCTAGCGAAAAGAGGATGGTCTGGTGCATCGACCTGCAGCCTTTGCTCTAGGAGTGGAGAGAATCAATAGCACATCTTCTTCACCTGCACATTTGCGGCCGTCGTGTGGAATAGCCTCTTTCCAAATCACCTGACAACTCCAAATGCCTTAATCTACCTTGAGACCTACCTACTAGATGGAATCGTGCCAGATCCACTTTAACAGGGCGGTCAAGGAGGAGTTTTGACATCCTGCTCATAACCACATGTTGGGAATTGTGGAAGAAAAGAAATAGACGTATCTTCGAAGCCCAACTGTGTACAAGCAACGAGATACAAAGGAAAGTGATAGACACTATTACTCTTTGGCATATGGTGCTTGGAGCATGACGGGTGACGGAAATTTGCCCCCCTCCTTCTGTTTGACCGGTGTTCCCCTATGTTTTGTCCAATGTTTTGTTCCAGTATTATTCTAGCTTGTACACATTCGGGACTAGGTCGCAACTGTTGACTTTTCTCTCTTTTCACAAATAGGGTATCCCCCTGTTTATTCAGAAAAAAAAATTAAACAAAGAGTCTATACGACTAACCCTAAATAATTATACAATAATGTGTATATATCAAGACAAAGAGTCCATATATACAACTGACCCTAAATAATTAGACTTAAAACCAAGTTTGTGAATGACTTGTTTAGACAAAACTATATATATATAGGAATTGATATACTCATGAATGACCCGGCCCTAGATCGAGTTGCATGATCACATATTCATCAGGTGCCCCGGAGCCTATGAACGCCAAGAAAAGGCATAACAACAGACCCAATCCACAACTTTCCATCTCTCTCTTTCACTTCGCTAACAAACCTCAGATTCCTCCCTTGGTATTGCAGCGCTCCAACAATCTCACCCTCCTCGCTCACCCTCACCGCAATCACCTGAGGGCCTAGCTTGCTCAACAGCGCGGTCACCTTCTGAAGATCGAAGGGGACTCGAAGGAGCACCTCCCTAAGCCACCAAGGAAGAGAGAGAGCCCATTGGAGAAGCCTCCCTCTGTTGGAGTGGAGGGCCAGCCAGAAGCCGCCGCGTGGAGTTGGCTTTATGTTATCTGGGAACCCCGGGAGTTGGGCGACCACTTGTAGGGTTGGGGTTGCTGCATGGGGTTTGTGAAGCCAGTATCTTAAGATCCTGCAAGTGGTGGTCTCGACTATGAGGAGGAAGGAGCCATTCTTGCTTAGTGCCAAACCATTGGGGAAGGATAAACTATCTGCTAGCACTTGGATTTCGTCCTTCTTCTTGGGATCGTACTTCATCAACCTCCCTGTTTTATCTCCTGATATTACTGCTGACATGAATTCCCTACAATATTTATTATACATAATATTGTTACAGAACTCATTGCAGAAAAATTATTAACTTGGATTTTGCTTCATCATATATAGCTAGAAGGAAAAAAAAAGAAAAAAAAAGATGCGCTCCGATAGTATAGTAGCCGGAGTCTATAGATATATATATATTTCTCATAAACTGGCCTGCACTCGTTTTAAGTCTGCTAATCCGATGTTAGTCATGTGAAAAGCTATATACTTTTATTATATCGAGCAATACTAACCCTATGTTCCAAACTAATCCAAGGGTGACCTTATCTCCTGTAGTCTTGTTACTTCTAATTTTATAATTCTCAAAGCCAAAAAAGAAAATTTGAAATTTTAGAGAAATGGATTACTACCCCTAGATGGAGGTTTGTAATCCTACAACCCTCTCTAGCTATTAAGGTAGCATTTCTCTTATCCATATTGTTCCTAATTTAGATCTTTATCTCCACACGTGTCTAAAAACGGATTTCAAATCTATTAAAAAATATTCAAAATTAAAATTTTTAAAATATGTACAAAAATTAATACATGGTAATGGATTCGGAGGCTTTCAAACATATCATTAGGGAGCTTCCCACTCAAGTTTTTTTTTTTTTTTTCTCTTTAAGAGGCACACAAGTTGATGTAAAGTTTGGAAATCAAAATTAAGCTTGTCCAATAATTTACGAATGCCATAATTTACGCAAGAAAGGAACTAACTATGAAAGGTGTATATATTATTTTTTTTTTTGAGAAATAGATAGCAAGCTATCTGCTTCATTCATTAGAAAAATGAATTAGGCTTACATAGTGAAGACAGCCGGGGCCTCCGAAGAGAGAAAGAGAGATGCAAAACAGATAATTAGAAAAGCAAAAAAAAGAAAAAAGAAAACAATTTTTGCGAATAAAAATCAAAAAAAGACGCGGTAATCAAAATCATGTGGTCAAGATCTTTGTTAGGTGTCTAACGCAAGAAAGGAACTAACTATGAAAGGTCTATATATTATTTTGGTCCTGATGCTATGAGGGTTGTGACACTTTAATTAGCCGTCAAATTTAAATTTGTTTTAATTTCTGTTTCGAACTATATATGAGCCGCTTATGTGATCCTTTAGCGCTCAAATTTTAATTAATTGTACTTTCTGGCTCGAATTATATGAGGCGTGCAATATTTTAGTCTTCAAACTTTCTAATTTGTAGCAAAATTCTATTTACTAATGCAACAATAATAAAGATGCCATGCCATTTTGATATACAGTAGCAACTTATCAATACTTATTCCATAATAATTTGGTTGTAAGACTTGATTGCAACAATTTTGAAAATTCGAGACACACTTTATATAGTTTGAGTCAGAAAGTACGATGAATTAAAGTTTGAGGAATATAAAGTGTTCGTGCGCCCTATATATAGTTTTGAGGACCAAAAGCGTAATTTACGGTCTATTAATTTTACCTTCTTTGGAAGCGGGTGCTGCTGTCTGTGAAGTAGATGACCCCACTATCCTGATCAATATCAAGGCTGTTGGTGAAGCGAAATGGAAGGCCCTGGGCTTGTGTTGCAATTGGCCTGCAGGTTGCGTTGCTCTTATTATCCTTCCCCTCGCCCTCCACCACCACCACCCGTAGCCCCAGATATGCATCAGCCACATAGAGTTCCCCTGTTCTCTCGTTGAACTGCAACCCTAGCGGGCGCCCGCACTCGTGCTCTCGCTTTGGATCCTGAGAGCCTCGGCACTTATCCAACCTTCAAAAAATCAATTGCATGCATCATTAATTATTACTTACGTACTACTTTCGTGTATGGATATAAAGCAAAAAAAAAACAGAGAGAGCTAGTTACGTACGTAACAATTAAATGCATGCACATGGAGACCTCCCTCATCTATGAACCCATCTTGAAACCATTAACAAAGTCGTTTGCTCACAACAATTGAAGAACATGAGATCGACAAATTAGGATTGAGTGATTAATTTAGCAATTTGAATGTTTATGTGATATATTTTAAAGTATTCTTCTTCTTCTTCTTTTTTTTCCCTTTTTAACATCTAGCAGTTCAATACTTACTTTGATTGTTTTTGTTTAGTTTGGTCAAGAGACCCGTAATTCATCAGTTATTGGGAAGAGGATTCTCGCATATTCAAATTAACTATCCACCAACCAATTGCTAATAATAATGCTCAAACCGCCGCCGCGCGTCTAAAAGTGTTGGTCGGAGTATTCCGTGGTTTTGAGATCCGGGTGGGTTCAAGTGCCATTTTTCTTAGCATAAAATGTGTGTATTCTGACCTACAAGCACGGTCTTTTTTTTTTTTTTTTTTTTTTTTTTTTTTTGTTTTAAATGAAGCTCAAAACAAATTGGAACTAGGAAGGACCACAACCCATGATCTTATCCTACCCATTTGCTATTCTGAAATAAAGTGGTATAACTATTAGATTTTAAAGTGTTTATATATATATATATATATATATATATATATATATATATATATATATATATATATATATATGTATAGAATTGGTAGAATACTTTTGGAAGTATTCCCCCATGGTCTTATTAGGTTTTTAGCCATTGGATCTACTCCGATTATTAATAGCCATTGGATTAAACACTATTCCACCTACCACCACCTACCACCATCTTCTCAACCTCACATCTCTCCTTCCAATGGCTAAAAACTCAATAAAGACCACCCTAATGGTCTTATTGAAAGTATTCTAGCTCAACTATATATATATATATATATATATATATATATATATATATATATATATATATATATATATATATATATATAGATAGAGATAGAGAGAGAGAGAGAGAGAGAGAGAGAAGAGAGCTACTTATCTTTATTAATAACACTCATTCTTTCTTATCAAGTTTTTGGTCGTTGGATTGAGAGATGTGTGGTTAGGATGATGTGGGCCACAGAGTTAAGTGGGTGGTTGGTTGAATAGTATAATCTAATATAGTCGATTTGGGATACTATCGATAGCACGAAATATTTGGTGTTATTAAGTTTTTCTTTGTTAGATTTAGCTCTTTTATCATTTTCATCCGTTCGATTATACTATTAAACTAACCACCTATTCAACCTCGGGGCCCACATCATCCTAATCGCACATCTTTTAATCCAAGAAACAGAAAACTTAATAGACCAAATCATTGGTACTATTAATAGTATTTCTCCATATATATATATATATATATATATATATATATATATATAGGCTAGGGCTACTATCATAATAATAGGATAGGAGCACTTGTCCTATCAAGTTTTTAACCCTTGGATGAGAAATTGTAGGGTTAGGATGATATTAGTCGGTTAGAGTTGAATGGTCCCCCTAGGGTTGAGTGGTCCCCACTGGGTTATAATATTTAATCCAATGGTTAGAAATGATGAAAAGAATTGATCCAAAGGCTAAAAAGCGATAGACAGTGCTCTATCCTATTAAAAGGATAGTAGCGGACTCTCTCTATATATATAATTGAGCTTACGTGCTTTTAAAAGTACAAAGTTATTAATGCTTGTAGGTTTGTAGTCCTTGGATTAAGAGTATACGGTTATGAGGCATGATATGGACCTCCTAGGGTTGAGTGGGCGGTTGGTTGAATAGTATAATCTAACGGATAGAAATGAATAAAGGGATAAATCTAACGGTAGTATATATATATATATATATATATATATATATATATAAAGAGAGAGAGAGAGAGAGAGAGAGAGAGAGAGAGAGAGAGAGAGAGATATAGGTGGGTAAATTATTAATAGCACAACGCGTTTGGTGCTATTAGGTTTCGGCACTTAGAAGAAAAAATGAATGGACGGGATGATGTTGGCCTCCTAGGGTTGAGTAAGTTATTGGTTTAATTTTTAATTCAAGTTCAAATTAAAATTTAAAATTATATATTTAATTTCTAAATTTAAACTCATATTTTAATTAAAAAAATTAAAAAATATTCATTCCGCCAGGATTCAACTTTGAAAAAAGAGGCGATTGAGAGATTCCCATTCCACTCGGAAATCGGAATCGGAATGGATTCCACTCGGGAATCGGATTCGGAATGGGACTCCCGCGTACCAAACACCAACAAACGGATTCGCCCATTCCCTTTTCCATTCCAGGTGAAAAATAAGCGAACCAAACACGCCCATATTTCTTATGACCGGATTCGAACCGCGTACCAAACACCCACAAAGGTATTCGCCATTCTCTTTCCCATTCCGGGTGAAAAATAAACGAACCAAACACGCCCTATATTTCTTATGACCGGATTCGAACGGTACCAAACACGGATTCGCCCATTCCACTTTCACATTCCAGGTGAAGAATAAGCAAACCAAACACGCCCTATATTTCTTATGACCGGATTCGAACGGTATGCTCACTTAATTAAAAAAAATCTAAAATAAGAACGGTTTTAATCTGTTAAAAATAGCATTCTTATCCATCTATAAAAGAATCCAAAAAGAATAAATAGCATTCTTATCCATCTATAAAAGAATCCAAAAAGGAATAAAAGAATATCCCCTATATTTTTTAGTAACATATATGATCACTTAATTTAAAAAATCTTAAATAAGCACGAACGCTTATAATTTATCTGTTAAAAAATAGCATTCTTATTCATCTATAAATCCATGTCAATTAAAAATAAATGGTTCACTTAATTAAAAAATCTCAAATAAGAACAAACGGTTTTGATTAATCATTAAAAAAATAACATTTTTATCAAAAAAAAAACTTTAATTATAGTGGATCAAAATTAAATTTTAAATTTTAAAATAAATATGAATTAAATTTTGATGCTTTTTAATTTTTAAAACACATTTACATTTAGATCATCAGAAATCAAAAAATATATAATGTATATAAATAAAGAAAAATATAGAAAATTACAAATATTTTCTAATAAAATATAACATATGAATTTATAAATTATAAATATTTTAATAAATATAATATGCGAATTTATATTAATTTAAAATAAATTAAAATAATTTTTACGTGCATCTACACTCAACTAGTTGATCAGCATGCAGTTTGGATTTTTTTATTATGATTTATAAAATTAAGTATCGAATCAGATCTCAAAGCTAAGACTAGAGTAAAGTAAAATTGTTTAAACCATATATAGCGCGCGACAAGTGAAAAAGCGCTAAACAGTAGTAGGGATTCAGTTTGGAGTTCTTCAAAAAATTTTAAGTCCAAGGTCAAGAATGTCTGCTGATTATGACACTCTACCATCCATGTATATTTTATCCAGATTTATTTGATCTATTCTACTAATTAATATTCCGTGATGCAGATTTATTCAATGCGTAACTCTACTACTATCCAATTTCGGTTTAAGATTAAAGTCTAAGGTCTAGATTTTATTCTAGCTACCAAAAACTCGATCCTCTGTCCATTTTTATCCATCAAATTTATTCTACTAATTAAGACTCTCCGCCATGAAGTTATTATAAATGTAATGTAATAACTGGCATTTTTTCAGAATAAAAAATAAAATATTTGGAGACGGTGAATGTGTGCGTAATTGTATTATAAGAGCACACGTCAAATTTCAGGCGAAACCGAGCTAAAACGAAAAAGTTACGCGAAGTTTGACTTAAATTGAATAGTAACTCCGGATTTTGGAAATCGCGAGTAAAGATGGTTCCCGGATGCGTAGACTCGAATAGAGGACTTCAATAGCTCGTTTCGAACGGCTCGACTATTCTGGAACCAATGCCACTGACGGAATTGGATTCTGAATCACGGTTGTCGAGGAAAAGGGGTTTGAACAGTTTTACTTAAAGACTTAAGCAAATTGGAGTTGTATGGAGAAAAAAAAAGGAGAATGGATACTTCGCGAATCCGAGACCAAATCAAACAAAGTAAAAGGCTAGATTCGATGTTCTCGACGCGCTGAACGCGCTGGCGTGATCCGATCGTGAATCCGATGGACGGATCTCTGGGAATCGCGAAAAGAACGCGAAGAGGCAAAAAATCGCAAAACGACAGAATGCGAAAAGTCCTTATATTTTATGCGCTGAAATGCGTGAATTCGAATATGGAGGGACTTACGCGCGTAAATCAACTAATGACAGGGACTAGAACCTAAAATGAGGACTGTGGTGGGCTAAATCGCAAAGTGGCTAAAGTATACAAATTGGATTTCTAGGGTTTTCATGGACCTAACCCTAACCCTAGCCCACCTCTTCATCTCCCAGCCACCCTAGCCGCCTCCGGCCTACCACCCTCCGCCGGTCTGCGCACCACCCCCGTGAGCGCCTCCGGCCGCCGGAGACCCGTCCCAACCTCCTCCTCCCTCTCTCGCCACCGCCACCTCCGCTTGGCGGAGGAGAGATCGAGAAGACTTCGAGCTTCTCGATTGGTTGCCCGCCGAGGCGATCGCCGCACCCGTCCCGGCCGCCCCGCCGTCGGAGCCGCCGCCGGAGCCGCCGTGCTCTCTGCGGTCCCGAGTCACCCGAGCCGTGGAACTCCTCGGCATCCACGAGTGGCCGCCGCTCTTCTTCGGGCGCTGTCCTCCTCCGACCTCGGGCAGCCGCCGCGCGCACCTCCCCGGCCGTCCCGTGCATCGCCGGCGCCGCCGAGCCACCAACCGTCGCATGTGGCCGCCTGCACCGAGCGGGCTTGGGCTCGGGTCTTGCGCGCGACCGCCGCTTCATCGGGGTTGCGCCGCCTCCCTCGGCCCCGGTGACCTCCTGCACCTGTGGCGCGCCTCCCCACGTCGCCGCCGCCGCCGGTCGCCGCTCCGTCTCTCTGCGGCGCCCCGAGTGCATGCGGGTCATGATCGGGTTCCTCGGCATCCGGCCGTCGCCGCCACCACAGGGGAGCACCATCTTCCCTCGTCCTCCTCGTGGGATCCCCACCGCCCGAGCTCCTCCGGCCGCCGCGACATCGCCGGAGAAACTCCTAACCCGAGAGCTAAGTGGCGGTTTAGATCGCCGTCGCCTCGCCACCGCCGCGCCGCCGCACCCCCGCGCGGCCGAGCCATCTTCCCCGAGCCTCGGGCCACCTCGTGCGCGCCTCTCGCCGTCGTCCCGCCGCGCCGGCCGCCGCTCGGGACTCACTGCGGCCGCCGAAGATCGTGGGGGCGTGGCGAGCCCCTCGGCTTCCGGCCCGCTGCCGCCAACTCGGAGGGAGCACCGTCTTCCCTCGGCCTCCTCGGCCGGATCCGCCGGCCGAGCTTCCCCGCCGCGCCATCGCCGGAGAGCACCCAACCCGAGAGTAGTGCCGGGTTGGACGCCGCCGCACACTGGCCGCCCTCCGCCGGCCGACGACTTCCGGACTTCCCGAACCGGTGCTTATCCCCGGCCGGCGCGTGCGCTCCCTTGCCGCCGGCGACCGAGCCCTAGCTCCCTCTCACTCCGGTAAGCTTTATTTGGTTTCAGCACCTAAGTCTAGGGTTCCGGTCCCCTATCCGGTGATCCGGAGGGTCAAATCAACCTCGGGAGGTGAGCACGGTTAAGGGTTCTCCATGCTGAACGCGATGCTCACCTCCGTTCGGAATTTTGATCCTCCGTTGAGCGGGACGAACGCACTTTACGCGCTGTGCGCGCTGTTTACAGAAATTAAGGTCGCTTGTGCGCGCACTACGATGCCCGACAGTGCTCTGAAAGGCGAGCACGGTCTTCAGCATGTCGAAGACTTACAGCGAGTGCGATTTCGGAATTTATGGTGCACTGGTTTGCGTGCACGACCCATAATAACCCTATTTTTACATGAAATAATGCGATTTAGGATTCTTTAGGGACTTTTATGCAATTTTAATTTTTGTGGTCACTATAGACAGCATAGACATACTGTGCGTAACCTCGGGTGATCGTCCAAGGCCCCAGACTTTCTGAGAAAATCGAAGTGATTTTCGGAGCGTTCGGCAAAATTCGCCGACGGAACGTTGTTCGGTTCGGATTTCTTCCGACAACTCTTAGTGGTGATTTACGGTGTCACCGAGCCTTGTTGGTGATCACCCGCGTCATTTCGAGGGTTTAGAAATGACGGGTGAGCGACGGTTGATTCCGGTGTCGAAATAGACACTTTCGAGAACCCGTATTCGTACAATTATCCGACGATAATTGTATTGTAGTGTTATCTTGTGTTTGCTGCCAAAACATCCAATTAGGAGTGTTTTATGGCAGCGGGTGACTCGTGACATGAGTCGGTGCTTTTCGGGATGGTTCGTTGGTCCCGGCAGAGTTCCGGTGTGGTTTACGGGACTTTCGGAAAACCAATCTCCGTGGGATTAGTTTGTGGGATGTGGAGTCAGTACTTGTGTTGGTGGGTTAGACGCTAACTCAGTGGACCTTTTCGTAGGTCCGGTTTCTTCGTTTCCTCAGACGACAGATCTGATCTTCTACAGTCGTACAGGTGGGTATCCGGGTTGTCGTCGGTACAGTGGTACACGCTTGGTGACACTCCTTCACTTTACTCTACTCTACTTTACTTTTCTTACTTGCACCTTCTTGCTTCTATTCTCTACTCGATTATATGCATACTTAGTATACTTGATAGGAGTAGAGTGGTTTGAGTTACAGCTCTTCAGCGACCTACTTGGTCGATCCTTTACAGTTTCAGTGACCTATTTGGTCAGCTTGTCTCTGATTTCTCGGTGACCTATTCGGTCGGTTGCTTCGATTTCGATGACCTATTTGGTCGGCTTGTCTCTGATTTCTCGGTGACCTATTCGGTCGGTTGCTTGATTTCGACTGTTCGGTCGGTTTGTTTCGATCTTACGTGACCTACGTGGTCGGCAAGTTTACCCGATGACCCAAAGGGTCGATGTCCCTTTAGGGACGGGATTGTCGACTAGTTGCGACGTCGGCTTTGAGCATAACATCGATCGCCGGGACTCGAGTGCATATCACGAACACAGGCGGTCTGATCCACCGGCCAGGGTGTTCCTTTCCGGAAAAGTGGCTTGGGACTGTCTACGGGACTTTGCCCAACCCGTGAGCCCATAGGCTATCTTGGGTTGAATGCAGGTTTAAAGACAGGGGGCATTGCCTGAGGTCTGCGGACCAATATTGGCGGTTATGGATTGGGTATTTACTTTCTCAGCTTTTCGATGCATACTTACGTAGCGGTTTGTTTATATATATCTCTCTCGCTTACTTTGGCTACCGTACCTACTTACCGGTCTTTCCTTTGTTTTACTCCGTTACTAGTGGATACCCACTGGGGGGAGACATGTTTACATGTTCTCACCCCCACCTTCTTTTCAGTGTGTGGTGGTCCCAGTGGGATAGCGAGGTGAGGAGCGAGTCTAGTGCGCGTGTAGCTCCTACCGTATCGGTTACTTCTTTACTTTCCTTGCTTTATTATCTAGAGTACATTTTGGTTCGGTTCTAGTTCTACTTTGGTTTACTTACGTGATATTTTGAGACTTGTGATGTTTTTGGGATTGTGATATGGAACTCATGTTTTGGGAAACAAACTGTCTCCTACCCTTCGAGGTAGCATTTCAAAAAGAAAGGGTTTAAAAGAGAAAAGGTTTTCTACCCCTCGTGGTAGCATCTGAAAAGAAATACTTTTAAAAGGTCTTCTCGTGATTTCTCAAAATGTGGAAATGGTGAATGTGTGAATGGTTAATGAACTGGTGTATCTGATATTTACTTTATGTTCATCTGTTGTGGTTGAGTTCCTGGATGAATTGTAAACACTCTGTACATGTGCGACGCCGTGCAAATACAGGGGAGACTCTGTCCGTGTGTACAGTGGCATCCCTGTATTTGGGGCGGATCTGGCACACCTCTGGGGGTCAGGCTTTAAAAAAAAAAAAAAATTCCGCTGTGTTTATGTACCAAAAGGACCCCGGGGCGTGACATGTAAAGTCTAATGTAATTCAGATTTATTCGCTTATAAAACTCTATGATCTTAGTTTATTCTAAGCTTAAAATTGCAATTGTTCTCTATGATTCCAGTTTATCTAAAGTACTTTGTCCCAATTTATTTTACTAAAACTCAAGAGCGGGGCTTTTATAAAAGGTAGAATACAGCGAAAGTATTCGTTCGTACCTTATGCGGAAGCGACTCGCACGAATCCGGATCGTAGAGCTTGATTCACGTGTCCTCGAATCGTCCACAAAGATATTCTAACGCTCCAAACTTGTGGTAGACCGAACTACGAACGAGCACGATCTCAAATCCACCGTTCAAGACTCTTTAAAATAATAGGTTAATGGAGGATATATATGACTTCTCTCTCTCATAAGACGGCTCCCGAATTGCTCACGAATTTATGATTATTTTTTTCTATTTTTCTAGTTGTTTTTATGAGAGAATAACCTGCATATTTTAATAGATAAGTTTTAACTTCTTGACTCTTGGGTCCCTAGTGTTTACTAATTGACGGCGATAATAATATAAATCTAAGGCCCCAAAAGTTGGAGCTGGTGCTCTCAAAAGTGTAGTAGCTTAACTCTAAGAGCATGGTTGGTTTCAAAATGAGAAATGAAATCGAAATAAAAATCAAAATGGATAGAAATTGAAAACGGAATGATGCAACCTCCTAATATATATGTTTGTTTTAGAATAACAATCATAATTAGTATAATTGTTTCGTGTTTTCAATATTAAAAAATTTTAATCTTGAAAAAATAATTAAAATGCGAAAATATAAATATACTTTAATATTTAATTTGCATCTAAATATAAAATTAAATTTATAATTTAAATTCAAACTAAAAACTAAATATTAAAATTTACATCAAAATATTGAAACGATAAGCCAAAATTTTAAATATAATTTTAAAAATTTAAATTTTAAAATTGAGAGGATAATTCAAATTGTAAAACTAATTTTGATTTGATTCAAATTCAAACTTACAACTAAATTTAAATTTAAATTTATGGATCAATTTCAAAATGCTTGATTGAATTTATATCTTAATTTAATTTTTAAATTAAAATCTAGAATTAAAAATGTAATTTCTAAATTTAAATTGTTTTTTTAATTTAAAATTAAAGTAAAAAATTTAATTTAATTTTAAATAAAAATAAAATATTATTAAGATATTTTTGTAAAGTGCATTCTTTCTTTCATAATACAACTTTTAAGCCGGCCTTCTAGACGTACCGGATTAGAAAAAATGGGTGGTTGGGAGATTCTTATTCTCCCAGAAATCGTAATCGAAATAGAAATCGGAATAGAATTTCTGCAAATCCATGACCCACAAATAGATCGATTCTTATTTCTTGGTCAAAAAGGGGAAAGTCAAACACACCCTCTAGGCTAAACTTAAAGTGCAAATTATATTTCAAAATCAAATTTAAATTTAAAACTAAATTTTGAATTTTAATTTCAAAATCACATGTATTTCAATAAATTCAATTAACTTGATCTATTTTGTAAATGAATAAATATATTTTTTGAGAAATAGATAGCACACTATCCGCTTCGTTTATTTCGTTAAGAAATAAACTTAGCTAGAAATGTGAATCAACTAGGATTCGAACTCGGGTCTCGGATACCAACCACCAAGTGCTTTGCCACTTGCTCTAGGGACGGTTGGTTAATAAATGTTAGAGCAAGAATAATGACAGAGAAATGAGAAAGAAAAATGCTAGCTATTCTTACATCCAAAAGGATATAGATTTTGTATATCCATATATTCTCTCGTCCGATCGAGAGTTTACTGTAGAACGCAGTGGAAGTATTCGTTCGTACCTTTTTGCGGAAGCGATTCGCGTTACAACGCCCGGATCGTAGAAGTTGATTCACGTGTCCTTGGATCGTCCTTGAAAATCTTCTTGCGCTCCGAACTCGCGGTGGATCGAACTACAAACGAGCACGATCGCAAATCCACCGTTCAAGTCCCAAGTCCCTCTAGATTAATAGGTTAATGGAGGATGTGGACAACTTTCGTTTTTCCGTGTGTCGTTTAATGTGGAATCACCCGTATATTTATAGAGGATTACAGAATCCTAATTGCGTTAGAAATAATGCCAAATCAGTTATAAATTGTTATCCTAACATGATTAGAACTTATCTCTAATTAGCTTTCCAATTAAAAGCGAGATTAATCCTAATCCAATTAGACAACATAACAACTGTCGGATCGAGCCCGATCATGGGCGCACCCGATTCGATATAACCGAATGCCAACATCTCCCACTCGCACATAACGGGATCGATGCCATCGTAACCACTTCCTCAACATTACACCACTATTAATTCTATTCATACAGGGAAATGAACAGTGCGACCGCCAAGTCAACCTGCATTTTGGGAGCTCTATACTAGAAACCGCATACGGCCAGCATAGAGACATCAACCCTCAAAGGGAAGAAAATATTAGACTCGTGATGTCCTAGACCATTGAATTACATCAGGTTCAGCATCTCTAATCCCTCAAAGTGCCATGCTAACCTCTATTGCGCACATTATAACACTATACTCATGATTGTTTCGCTATGCTGAAGCGATACAACCTGTCGACAATGAGTCAAAGTGTCTGAATGTAATTCAACTAGTCTTCCTTGAGCTCTCATGCCACCAAGTTGAGAACAGATTGCTTTCCCAGCAATGCCCCGTAAAACCGCATCACTCATAGCCGTAGGAAACATGCCAAAATAGCAACATCAATTCTTTCACTTAATGACATAGTCAAAAGTCACTAAGGGCATCTAATATATGTAGGACATTTCCTCAAAATAATGTCCATAAGAACTCACACGATGACGAAGTAGGGATCCATTCACTCATCTTCTTTACTTGGTCGCCCAGCACATGTAGTATGAAATACATGCTATGACAGAGAATCTCAATGAGCGTATGTCTTTCTCAATGTCATACGGATCTTAGCTCAGTCACTCCCAGAGTGTCTAGCCTGAGTTCTCCATTTGCTCGCTATCTCAAGAGCCAAATGGTGAACTCACATCCGGCTCCTAATATACAGGCCATACGAATCGTGGGACTATTCGTATGCGGTCTCACTAATGACCTCATCTTGGTGCCAACCAAGGCGGCTTCCATAAATGCCTCAATTTTCGCTCGCTCTCTACGAGAAAAGTATGATTGCCGGTGTGAGAGGGCCAATCAGCCTGCGACATACTATCAATCCGTTCTTTAACAATACATACACGTGTGCTAATTTTACCAAATATCTTTGCCAAAAATAAAAAAATTACAAAAGAAATGGCCAAAAAATAATCGATTGTCTACACAATCAAATCCTACGGAGTCCATGAGCCAAAAAGAATTCTCCAACGATAGGCTTACTCAGAGAATTTGCAATCATGCGACTCGTATAAATGTGTTCTAGAATTATTTCCTTCTGCGCCACTGCCTCGCAGTGGTCCAATCCCAGATTGCACTGAAAATGGCTAAGCAACCCCACAGCTTAGCATATATTAGGCCGAGTACACCTCTTGGCATACATCAGGCTTCCGACCGCATTAGGATATGGGATTCGATTCATCTTATTCTTCTCTTCAGAAGTTTCAGGGCACTGTGTAAGGTCCAGACTCTCACCTTTAGCAATAGGAGTGTCAATGGGTTTGCAATTGTGCATCTGAAATCGTTCTAAAACTTTTCTTAGGTAAGTCTCTTGAGACAGACCTAAAAGTTTCTTTGAAAAATCTCGTAGGATCTTAACTCCAAGCACATAATTCGCTTCACCCATGTCCTTCATCTCAAAATTAGAGAACAGCCACGCTTGAGTAGCGACAATCATCTCCTAATTATTCCCGGCCAACAGAATGTCATCAACATATCAGGAAAGAATTAGAAAAAATCCTTTGGACCGTTTAACATACACACAGTGATCTTCTTCAATCATCGTAAACCCATCTTCAGTGATGCCTCGATGAAATCGAATATACCACTGCCTAGAGGACTGCTTCAATCCATAAATGGATCGTTGGAGCTTACAAACTTTATACTCCTCACCCTTTATAGAGAAGCCAGTAGGCTGATCCATATAGATCTCCTCATCCAGTTCTCCATTGAGAAATACAGTTTTAACGTCCATTTGGTAAAGTTCCAAATCCAAATATGCGACAATGGCCAAGATTAGGCGGATCGAAGCAAACCTCACAACTGGAGAGAAGGTTTCTTCGTAATCAACGCCTTCTCGTTGGGTAAAACCCTTTGCTACTAGGCGAGCCTTGTAACTATCGATTGAACCGTTTGCCATGCAGTAAGTCAAACAAGTCTCAGACCTGATTTGACTTCATCGATTCTATTTTCTCTACCATTGCATCCATTCATTCCTTATGAGTAGGTAATGAGAGAGCCTCTTGGAAAGATCTAGGCTCATCATCATCATGTGCAGCAACCATGAAAGCTTCCCCCTTAATCTCAAAACGACGACGGGGAACTCCCACATGTGTGCTCCTACGAAGCTGAGGTTCCTCATCTAAAGGTAAGTCGCTCGAGGATTTCAACATCTCGCGGCTCAATCTCAGTCAAACTTCCATCTGGCTGCTTTCCGATGAACACGTGTCCCTTAGAGTGTTCAGGGTATCTTATAAAGATACACTTCTTTTCTCTAGGACCCAACTTTTCATACTTATGAGAAGTCTTGTGTACATAAGCTGCCGAATCCCAAGGACGCAGGTGCTCCAAATTTGCTTTGCTGCCTGTCCATGATTCGTAAGGGGCGGAAGGTACAAATTTAGAGGGTACACGATTAATAATGTAGGCAGCAGTTAACAATGCGTCTCCCCAAAAGGAGATAGGCAAATTTGCTTGCGCCATCATTGACCTAACCATGTCAAAAAGGTACGATTTCTTCTCTCCGCTACACCATTTTGCTGCGGAGTGCCAGGAATTGTCAGCTATCTGATTATTCCCTTTTCATCACATAATTTTTTGAATTGTTCAGATAGATACTCGCGGCCTCGATCATTTTTTTTTTTAAGTTTTAATTTTCAAATTTAACTAATTCTCAACCTCATTAATATAACGTCTAAAACAATCCAATGCTTCAGACTTATAGGAGATCAGTTAGACTTGACCGAAGCGCGTATGGTCATCTATAAATGTGATGAAGTAAAAAACATCATGTCTTACCCTCACACTCATTGAGACACAAATGTTGGAATGGATCAATTGTAAAGAAAATTCTGCCCTAAAAGCTTTATTACATGGTTCCAAGATGAAGCTTAACAACATCATTCTCAAAACGAAAAGAAAAGCCTAACGGTAGCATAGCAAGAACAGAAAATAAGTTTGCCGAATTCCTGGAGCATAAAGTATATCATGAAGGTACAAAGTTCGACCACCTTGCATGATCAACTTGTATGTGCCAACGCCTAATACATCGACACTAGAATCGTTCCCCATGTATACTCTTCTGCTCCCAGCAGGCATACGACGACGAATCCCATCTGATCCCTCGCTTCGTGGTATATTGCTTCTGAGTCTACAATCCACACAGGGAGAGATTCAGCAACAAAAGAGCGAGAATCATGATAGAGCAGTACCTTCTTCGGCTCAGTGCAATCACGAGCGAAGTGTCCTAGCTAATTACAATTGAAGCAGGTCATATTTGACTTGTCCTTCTTGCCACCTCGTTTACTTCTCTTTCTTTTAGTGCTCTTCGCGTTCTTAGGCGCGAATCCGCTACGATTCTGAGGTCCAGTAGTCCTTTTTCGCTTGAACCCAGATGTTCTGCGAAAATTAGACTCGGCAGCATTGGCAGTTGGAGCTTTAACAGCCTCAAGGCGCTCCTCCTCTAGCTCCAAGTGCCGTGCAACATCCTCAAAAGTTTTGATATTATCATTATGGGTCAAATTTACTCGCATGTGTTCCCACGAATTAGGAAGCGAGCGAATCATAGCTCGGATCTGCTGCTCATCAGTCAAGGTGCCGCCAGCTGACTTTAACTCGCGAATCATGTTTGACATTATTCTCACATGCTGTTTCATAGTCTGATCGGCACGCTTCTTATAACTGTCAAACCGCATAGTCACACTGCGCAACCTTGTAGCCGAAGTTGCACCAAATTTAGTTTTGAGAACCTCCCACATCTCACACGCAGTCAGACACTGCTCATACTCGCACAAGAGATCATCCAGCATACCGCTCAGCAACTTAATGCGAGCAATGCGATCCTTCTTAAGCCAATTATTATAGGCTTCCATCTCTCGGCGAGCCTGGGCACGGGTGCCCTCTGTGGGTCGGTCCAATTTATTACTCAAGTTCACACAATGCGCAGAAAAGAAGATATTTTAAAAATAAGCACACAATACATGTATTCTATTTTGCCGCATCTCTAATTAAATAAATTAAAAATTAGATCATAATGCGTAAAGGAAAATTTCACTGTGCTCATAATCACATCACACACTATGTCTAAATTTTTAATTATTTAATTATGTTGCGCAAAATAAACATTTAGGAGTAAAGACATTTTACTCTACTAAAATAAAGTTCCCACTTCACTAGGCATGCATGAAAATTTATATTATGCCAAAAATTGTATCTATATATCATAAAAGGCATTATAATATTTTAATGCATGCAACATATATCAGGAATGCATATTAAACCATCTAATATTCTAACAATAAATACATGCATAATCTATCATGAAGCATATTAATTAGCTAAGATTCAGAATAATCAAATATATTTTTTTTTTTAAAATTTGGTGCAAAACCACTAAAGAAAAAACCACAAAACCAAACTCTGCAGGCCCGCGCGGGCTGCAGACTCGCTCACGGCCCGGCACACGCGGCTGCCGGGCCCGCGGCACAACGCGGTGAGAAGCGCGGCCGCGGCAGCGCGCAACTGCGGCGCTGGCGTGGCCAGCGGCTACGGAGCGCACGGCCCGCGATGCGCGCAGCACGAGGAAGGACCGCGCGGCCCGGCGGCCCGTGGCCTTGGCGCGCCCGCGGCTGCGCGGCCCGCGCGGAGCGCGTGTCGCGGCCGCGTGGCGCACGAGTTGGCGAGAGCTGTGCGGCCGAGAACGTGGCCACGGCACGGCGGCCCGCGTGGCCAGCGCTCGGTGCACGCGCGGCGTGCGTAACAGCGCGAGGCGCGCGTGGCCCGCATAGCCCGCACGCAGCACGACGCTAGGCGGGTGCAGAAGCCGCGTGGGTGGCCGCACGGCCGGCCCGACGCGCGAGGCGGCGCGCGCGCCACCAAGGCGCCCGGCCGTAGGCGGCCCGAGCGCGACCGGTCGATTTGCTGCGGCCCGGCGGCCCCCGTAGTGTTCGGCTTTGGGTATGCGACTGCAACGTGGATTCTTTGGCCGCGCGGCCGCTTGCATGCACGGCCGCGCGCACGCGAGGCAGAAGATGCACGGGCCGCGCGATGCGCAGGGCGCGCGCGGCCACGCGCGCCGCCTTGGCCAGGCGTGGCCACTAGCGCCTATGGGGTGCGCGGTCTGCGTGGTGCAAAGCTGCGTGCGCCGGGCGCGGCGCGGCGCGCTCGGCACGTGACACACGTGCCGTACGCGGCTCCAAGCCGCACAGTTATTTTTATTTTTATTTTTTTTAATAAATAGCGAATCTTCAAAAAATCATAACTTGATATTTAGAACTCCGATTCATGCAAGAGATATATCAATAGAAAGCATATGAGAAGCTCTTCTAAATCATGCAAGATTCACAATGGAATATACATCACACATCAAACAAGCCACCCCGAAAAAATCGATTTAGGGTTTCGTTTTCTCATAAAATACAAAACCATATCAAATCAAACTTTGTAAATTAAATCTATAATTTCGGTGCATCAAGATGTGTAAAAATCATGCAAAGATATCCACTTATGATAAAATCCGCCATTAACGCCCGCAAGCATGCAAGAAATAAAAACCTAAAATATGATAGATTTAATTTTACGCATGCAATATCGTTAAAGGGTTGATCTAGGCCACGAAATCAACTAAAAAAGTCTCTGATACCAATGTAGAACGCAGCGGAAGTATTCGTTCGTACCTTTTTGCGGAAGCGATTCGCGTTACAACGCCCGGATCGTAGAAGTTGATTCACGTGTCATTGGATCGTCCTTGAACATCTTCTTGCGCTCCGAACTCGCGGTGGATCGAACTACAAACGAGCACGATCGCAAATCCACCGTTCAAGTCCCAAGTCCCTCTAGATTAATAGGTTAATGGAGGATATGGACAACTTTCGTTTTTCCGTGTGTCGTTTAATGTGGAATCATCCGTATATTTATAGAGGATTACAGAATCCTAATTACGTTAGGAATAAGGCCAAATCAGTTATAAATTGTTATCCTAACATAATTAGAACTTATCTCTAATTAGCTTTCCAATTAAAAGTGAGATTAATCCTAATCCAATTAGACAACATAACAACCGTCGGATCGAGCCCGATCATGGGCACACCCGATTCGATTTAACCGAATGCCAACTATTCTTACATCCAAAAGAATATAGATTTTGTATATCCATATATTCTCTCGTCCGATCGAGAGTTTACAAATTAAATTAATCTGTATATGGATTTTTAATATTAAAAAAAGTTGACAAAATTAATAAGGGTGCATATTAATTGGCACCTTGGAAGAGAGGGAGTGTAAACTTTAGACTCTTTTTTGGAATATGTACATACTAGTAGTATTGCTCGTTGAAAAATGAGACATGAGAATGACCTACATATATATATATATATATGAGGAATAAAATAAGTGTGAGGTTACTATGCTTTTTGGAAGCACGGAGGCTTCCGTGCTTTTCCGTCGTTTTCGATGTTGCGACTTTCGAATTGTCGATCGGCTCCGTTAAATTTGATCTAGAGTATTTGAAGTATCTAGAAAAAATTTTTTATGATTTTTTAATATCAATTATCTAGTAATCAAAGGGGCTCAAAATTAATAATTTTAATGACCGTAGTGTGCCGTTTAGAAATTTAACGGTGTAAAAATATCCAAATCACGTGAAATTTTGATAGAAAATTTTTTATACTATATAAAACAATATCAATATCTTTGATCTAAAATTTTAATATCATATCATCACGTTATGTAAGATTTTTATTTTCAGTCGTTGATTTTGAGCCCCTTTGTTCACTAGGCAAATAATATCAAAAAATTACATAATTTATTTTCCAGATACTTCAAATACTCTAGATTAAGTTTAACGAAGCCGATCGACGATTCGAAAGTCGCAACATAAAAAATGACCTGAAAGCACGAAAGGCTCCGTGCTTCCAGAAGCATAGTATATAGCCTTACAAATAAAATAAAATAAAATAAAACATAATATAATAAAATTAAAAGATATGATGTTTTGGCAACTTGGCCAAATTTAGGCCCTACAATTGCACCAAAAAGTATGGTTAGCGGAGCAAATAATGTTCTAAAAGTCCACTCTGAAATGAGGGTTCCATCAGTTAGATGGAATAAATAAATTGAGAACACTATAGAGGTCAAAATATTATGAACAATGCTAGCTACTTATACATCTAAACATTTCAAACTTAATTTTGTCATCCTAACTTGGTTCTGAAAATCACTTTGGATATATTTTAATTAGTATTAATAAGATTAAAGGGATCAACAATTGATATATGGGGCATTAATGGACGAGCGGGACATAAATCTTACACCTAATTTTGTAGATTTATAGATAGCATTGCTCGCATTCTATACCATATATAATCTAATATAGTTAGCTAGGTTAAAAGATTTTCGAACAAAAGCATATAAATATAAAGGGGCAATTGCTTATATACCCCTGAAAAGTTTCCGATTTTCCGATTTACCCCTCTTAGAAGGCCAATATTGAAAATACCCCTCCTACGTTCCAACCTATTTCTAATTTACCCTTAGAGTTAAAATCTGTTAAGTAACTCTGTTATCTCTGTAAAATTACTATTTTGCCCTTTTCAAATATACCCCTCTATCATCACTGTCTTTCTTATTTGCCCTTAAAGTCAAGGGCACAAAAGTATTTCGACTTTTGGTTTTTTTCAATATACCCCTCTACCATCACCAACCTTTCTTATTTACCCTTAAGTTAAGGGCAAAATTGGTATTTTAATTTTTTTTAACTGTGGTAGATATTTAACTCACGTTTAACCCAGATTAACTTAACAGGAGATAACTGCGGGGTATTTTGCAATAACGGTGGAACGTATGAGGGGCATTTTAGAAAGAAAAAAAAGTAGGGGTAGATCGGACATTTTCAGACGCATGAGGGGTATATAGGCAATTATCCCAAATATAAATATGGCCATGGCTACTATACTATTATGAGTATTGGAGCCCTCGTACTCATAAGTTGTTTTCAATAATAGAGCTTTCGAATCGACGATTCACTTCGTGTAATATGATCTAGAGTATTTGAAACTTCTAGAAAATAGATTTCGTAAAGTTTTAAAATCATAATAAATAATTAAAGTCCATCAAATGGGCATAAAATGAACGGTCAAAATCGAATAACATCCTAAAAAAGGATAATTGGATCCTTCAATTCAAGATCGGAGTTATTGATCTTTATTTATATAGTGAATAGAATTTTTATCAAAAATTCAATAAATTCTGATTCTTTTATACTGTTAAACTAGCAAGTATTCCATACGGACCGTTAAAAATTGTCAAATTTGTGAACTCTTGATCGTAAGGTAAATGATATCGAAAAATTATAAAATTTGATTTCTAGAAGTTTTAAATACTTTAAATAACGTTTAACGGTGTGGATCGTCGATTTGGAAGCTCGATCATCGAAAACAACTTATGAGTACGAGGGTGATCGTACTCATAATAATATAGTAGCCGGACCCATATAAATATATATATTATTATTTATTTTTGTGTGGAATCTTAGAAGTTACATTATGATTGAATCATTGACCTTCATACTTTTTTATCAGAACAGAAATTCATCACTCTTTTACGAAGAGTCATATTTTTTGAAAATCTATATATTATACCGGAGCATCAAACAGTTGTAGACGTTGACGATATTAAAATAATTCCTTAAATGAAAAAATTGTCAGAAATTATAATTTAAGTGTTATATGTCGCATTTAATTAACAATTTACATTTAAAATTTTTGTAGCATGTATGTTTTATTTTTACTTTTATTTTCTTTAACAAGCGTAGTGTCACGGACAAAATGTTTTCCGCTGACTTCTCCTTGACAGTGACCCAAATCTGCTAGCAAAAACGGGTTAAAAACGGGTTGAATCAGGTGTTAAAGAGACCCAAACCTAACCCGCTATGGAAAACTCAAGGGTTATGAAACTCATAGGCGTTATGGAATGACTCTTGAGCTTTTGGTTATTATGAGGACTTATGAGATAGTGGGTGAGTTAATATGTATCATAATATGTGAGTTAGTGTGTGGCTAGGTTCATTATATCTAGGAGCTTATAAGTTGTGGGGTTTGTCTAAGGTCAAAACACACAAGAGAGTGTGTATGTGAATTGTAATTCTTATTTTCTAAGTAGTGTAGTACTTAGCTTTTTGAGAAAACCTGTGCCTCTTTCTCTTTGTCATTTCCTGTTGCATACTTAGTCGTAGGATGCGAAGGTCCGGACAAGCAACAGGGACGAAGGCTTGCCCACCTTCGAGCAGGAAGGCGGGCGCCGCACGGCATTTGCGAATAGGAACGCTAAGGCCGTGACAGTTGGTATCAGAGCCGGTTCGAGGAGGAACCATGTTTTCGTCGGAAGTTGCCGTTGTTGACGTTGTGCGTCAGCCCAGGGCGACCAAGCATGGCAAGAGCAAGGAACCGAGAACTATGGCGAAAAAGTTCATCTCACTTGACGACCGCGTAGGCGTGCTAGAGGACTCTGCTGCTAGAGCGGAGGAGCGCTATGCCAACCTATCCCAACATGTGGGGATGTTGGATGAGGAGTTTCATTTGATGGAGAAGGATTTCGTTGCAGCTATAGCAACATTCCGCCATCGTCTGGAGCAGTTCAAGGTGAATCTTGCCCGTCGCAACGACGAGCGAGATGTGCGAGATGTGCTGCTTCAGGATATCGGTGCCCAGGTCAAGGAGGTCGAGGACCTCAAGACGAGGGAGGCACTACCTGAGCGAACCGAGGGCGATCGAGGTGAACCACCAAAGGCGAGAGAGGCCAAAGGTGGGGGAGGGCACCGTGATCCGGGGACGCAAAGGCGCAACGAGAGTTCAACCCCTACAAACCTACATCTTTGCCAGGAGATGAAGCGCGGGAGGGCTGGGAGCCTCAAGGAGGAGGACCCGAGTGTGCACACTCGGGGCGTTCTGCATCTGCAGCTTGGCAGCATGCACGTGCGCGTTGCGGAGGACATGCACATCCGGCGAATTCTTCGCACAGCAAGCTCGCTAGTGCACTTGCGCAGAGGGGCAAGACACTAGGTGTTGGTGCGGGGAAAGATACAGACATTGGGAGAAAGGCATGGGGCTGATCGCGCACGAAGGTACGACGGACCGCGGGGAAGGCTATGCGGACCGGGAGCAACTCGACGCGCAACGGTGGCGTCTGCGCATTAGGTGGGGGAGAATGTCACGGACAAAATGTTTCCCGCTGACTTCTCCTCGACAGTGGCCCAAATCTGCTAGCGAAAACGGATTGAAAATGGGTTGAATCGGGTGTTACAGAGACCCAAACCTAACCCGCTATAGGAAACTCAATGGTTATGAAACTCATAGGAGTTATGGAGTGACTTTTGTGCTTTTGGCTATTATGATGGCTCATTACTATGAGATAGTGGGTGAGTTAATATGTGTCATAATGTGTGAGTTATTGTGTGGCTAAGTTCATTGTATCTAGGAGCTTATAAGTAGTGGGTTTGGCTAAGGTCAAAACACACAAGAGAGAGTGTGTATGTGAATTGTAATTCTCATTTTCTATGTAGTATAGTACTTAGTTTTTTTGAGAGAACCTCTGCCTCTTTTTCTTTGTCATTTTTCGTTGCATACTTAGTCATAGGACGCGAAGGTTCGGACTAGCAATAAGGACGAAGGCTTGCCCATCTTCGAGCAGAAAGGCAGGCGCCGCACGGTATTTGCGAACAGAAACACTAACGCCGTGACAGTAGGCTAGCTTCACCGAGTAAAAGCCTTCAGTAGTCACTTATTGAATGGCCTTAATTATATCTGAACGGGCATATGATAGTTCGTCAAACGTTTGACGACTGCTTAATCTGTAATTAATTAATCTACCGTACAATACCAATCAGATCTGCTAACTAGATATATAGTACACTACAAAAATTGTTATATTTAAGGACGCTCTTTTTTATATTTAACGATGCTTAAAAGCGTCACAATATATTCCAACGTCACTTTTGAAAGCGTCGGCAAAAGCGTCGGCAAATGAAGAGTCGCCACGTATATATTGATGCTTATACCAAGCGTCGGTAAAATATATTCTGACGCTTTAAAGCGTCAGGATATACGCTTTAAAGCGTCCGGATTTTTAAAATCATGACGCTTTAAAGCGTCGAAAAATTAAAAATAATAGTAAAATTTATCATCATTTAATAAATTATTTGATATCATATAACGACGCTTTTTGAAGCGTCAGTATTTTTTATATTATAATAACGCTTGGAGACGCTTCCCCTAAGTGTCGTCTAAAAAGCGTCCTTATATTAACTTTTTTTTGTAGTGGTAATATGTTAAAATCGGAATGACGAAGAATATATTCAGAAAATAATTTAATGCAGAAAATGAAAAGAAAAGATGAAAGAGCACACCAATATTTATGTGGTTCCACTATAACAGAATTAGATTATAGCTATAGAGATATGTTTGGGACACTTTTGTGTAAGCGTTCTATTTATACCAAAACTTTTAAAAAAATATCTACTAATGTCTAAATATAAAGCACAATCCAACAAAAAATAAAAAAGTTACTCTACCGACCTCGACCCATCTACCCAAATTATCTCGCGATTTACAAAGTAAAAAATCGATTACTATCTTCCCTTCTCCCATTACTCAACGAAGAGCCCTTCCCTCTCCTCCTCAGCCACCGCAGCCAACGAGATAGAGTTCCGGCGATTGTTAAATGCTAGCTTAAATAAATGTTGATAAATTAGCAGCATTTTTTAGGTTATACTGACACTCTTTAACTGTCACTGTATACCTAGCGACCCCACATATAGCAACACTTTTTAAAAGTGTCGGTAATTTAGCCAGCAATACTTTTTTTTGATCTATACCGATATTTAAAAGTGTCGCTATAAACCATTTTTGTTGTAGTGTTCGGCCAACTACGTGTGAGACCCAGATAGTCCTATATGAGATATAATAGGGCTAAAACTCTTAACTTAAGCATTTTGGGTGGTGGCAAGGCCCAAGAGGTTAAGAGAGTTAAGCGTGCTAGGACGGGAGTAGTCCTAGGATGGGTGACCCCCTGGGAAGTTGGGGCGTCACAGATGGTATCAGAGCCAATTACCAGCATGAAGTGTGAGATGAGTCTCGGTTGAGCCAGGATCTGGATGACGGGCTAGCGAGACGAGTCTCACATCGCCCGGTGAGTCGAGCTGACGAGGACGTCGGGGCTTAAAGGTGGGGAGATAGTGAGACCCCAGATAGTCCTATATATGAGATATAATATGGCTAAAACTCTTAACCCGGCTTAAACATTTTGGGTGGGGCAAGGCCCAAGAGGTTAAGAGAGTTAAGCGTGCTAGGACGGGAGTAGTCCTAGGATGGGTGACCCCCTGGGAAGTTGGGGCGTCACACTACGTCCACGGACGAAAATGACGCACATAATTTATTAATATCGAAAAGACGGAGTGCAAAGAAGATCTCTCAAAATACTAAAGGATAATTAAATCGAAACGACGAAAGACATGCCAGATTCCAAAATTTGCTCCTCTCTCTTAATCCGTACGTAGGGTGGCAATCCATTCGCGAGTCTTGTTCGGCTCGAAATGAGCTCGAGATCGGCTCACTCGTTTAGTAAACGAGCCGAACACGAGCTGAATTTTGTAGCTCGTTTAATAAACGAGCCGAACACGAGCCAGGGTTAGCTCGCTCGTGTTTGGCTCAATAACAAACTCAAATACACATATTTTATATTTATATAATTTATTTAATTTATACTTTTATATATAAATAAATAATTATTTTAACTATTAGATCAAAGTCTAATGGATAAGATTTTCTAAATTTATTTTTTTTTAATATATTTAATTTAGTTTTTTTTTATTTATTGTTCGTTGGCGAGCTCGCGTGTGAGTCAGCTCTTATTCGGCTCGTTTATTAAACGAGCCAAACACGAACCGAATTTTTCAACTCGATACTTTAATGAAATTTCGTGTTCGGCTTTTTTAATAACAAGCCGAATACGAGTCGACCCTAACTTGCTGGTGTTGGACTTGTTTACACCCCTACCCGTACGTACCAACAATTTAGCACTAATTTGTGCATACGGCTCCTCCTGCTGCAGGTTGACCTCATTAATTAGAGAATGCCGCTAATTGGAACATCGTCCTCTCTCTCTCCCCGCATTGCATGCGCTGCCGGTTCTGCGTGTGACCACCAGCGCCAAAAAGACGGAAGGCTTGGGCATTATTTTTTTTTTTTTTTTGAGAAATACTTGGGCATTAATTTTGAGAGCTTAATTAGGCATGACTTCTCAATTTGGTTGCACCGGCTTCATTAATTAATTAACTCGGCTATATATATATATATATATATATATATATATATATATATATATATATATATATATATATATATATATATATATATATATATATATATATATATATATATATATATATATATATATATATATATATATATATATATATATATATATATATATATATATATAAATATAGGATGTTGCTCCAAATTAGTCTAAATTGAAACTCTAATCTAATTAAATTTCTAAATACAAGTCTAATCTAATTCAATTTAAAATTAGATTCCTAACTCATAATCTAAATATACCAAATTATATCAAATCCTAATTAGATTATGATTTAATTTTAATTTAGATAATTACAAATCTAAACCAAATATAACATCATATTTGGGTTAAAGTTTCTATAGGCGGGAAGTTAATTCCATGACATAATTTTACGCAGATCGAGATTAATAATTAGAAACATATATATTGTGCATGCATGATAGTGTGGAGTGTATAATTTTGGTTGTTTGCTTAGGTTGGGGAGATGATCCGTAATTTTCTACAACATAAATATAGGAAACATATAATTAAATTTCTTAGGACAACGTCACTATTAATTCCCACAGCTACATGCGTGGACCTATATATACTAATGACCTATCCTCCTCGTATATGAATTAATGACCAACCGTACGTTGCACCGTATAATTAGCAATCAACACTTAATTCATATTAGCCACGGTAGTGTTTATTATCCAATTGTTAACTTTGAAAAGTTATATGAATATATAATTCACAAATTTAATTAATTTTGACTGTACGAAAATTTTGTTCCCGAATCATTCATTATAATAATAGTGTAGATCGATCATATATTAATTATTCAAATAAACATATACACGAAAGTATGAATATATAGCTTAATTAATATTTACAAATCACCTTAATTAGTACGCAATTAATTATCTTATTATATATGCCTTCATCTATATATATGTTTGTTGTAAAATTAGTATTGTATTTTAATACGTACGGTGATTGTATATAACAGCGAAGTACGTACAACAACATATATCAGAGAGAGAGAGAGAGAGAGAGAGAGAGAGATCTAGTCTAGATTCATGAGGAGATCGATTTATACTCACAGATGAGGCGGCGACGTGGAAGCGTATTCGAGCCACCCGCCTTCGGCCCCTCGCCATTTCAAGATGCGGCCGTCGGAGACCCCCGTGTAGGGGCCTGCGCCGGTGGCGTCGAACGCGATGCTCTCGGGTCCGTTTGCGCCGGGGATCGGTAGCAGCTCCAGACCATCATCCGTCAATCTAATGATCTCGGCGTCATGTCTCCGAGGATCAGGAGAGTCCCATGACAGGAGCAGCGAAACCGCCGCAACCAACACGGTCGCGGCTAAAATGATCAACTTTGGGGTGCGCATGGTGAACCGGAGAAAATTAAAGTACAAGGAAATTAATTAAATATAATATATGTATATATCTTTGCTACTGAAATAGAGATGATCCATGTCGACGTATATTATCTCACGAAGAGAGAGAGAGATTAGAGAGAGAATGAGAGAGAGAGAGAGCGCCTACATATATAGGTTGTATCCAGCTATATGTCGTCGTTTTATCCAACCTTTCATGTGTTGGTGCATGGTCTAAATCAATTCATATAGGATGTCCCGTTTCCCAGGTCCATACATACATATATATATATATATATATATAGAGTTTCTAGAATCTATCGGTAGTAAGCGGTAGTTTACTACCGATTTGTTTTCGATGATAGAGCTTCCAAATTGACGATCTAGTTGAGCATGATCTATACCATTTGAAGTGTTTAGAAATCAAATTTCAAATCTTTTCGACATTATTTGCCAAATGATCAAAGTGTTTCAAATTTTATAATTTTAATGGTCGATAAGAGGCGTTTTCGTTTAACGGCGTAAAGATATCCAAATCAATTGAATTTTTGTTAGAAAATTCTTTAAACTATTTAAAACAAGATCTATACTCTTGATCTTGATTACAAGACTCCTATCATCATTTTTTAAAGAGTATTCATTTTCACCATTCATTTTTCTCGTTCACTTGATGGATAAACGAACAATATCGAAAGTGCGTGAAATTTGATTTCTAGGTCGTTTAAATGGTTTAGATCATATTTAACGAAACTGATCGTCAATTTGGAAGTTCTATTATTGAAAACAAATCAATAGTAAAACGGCTCGTTTACTACCGATAGTATTCTAGTTCAACTATATATATATATATATATATATATATAGGGTAAATTGCGTTGCTCTGAACTTTTGGCGGAGTTTCACTTCACCCCCAAACTCTTAAAACGGTCATTTACCCCCTATACTTTAATATTGCATTTTGTTGCCCATTCCGTCGGTTAAAGTTAACTGAGTGAACGGGAGTTAACGGAAGGGTTAGGTTTTGGCGGAAAATCTACCGCCTATATCGTCCCTTGTTCCAACCAACTCACTTTTATTCCTTAAAATCTCTTTTTTCTTCATTTCTATGCCCTCCAACTCTTCTTCTCATAGTTTTTGCATCCCAAAAATCGCCAAAACCTAACCCTTTCGTCAACTCCCGTTCAGCTCCGTTAACTTTAACTGACGGAAGGGGCAACAAGATGTAATATTAAAGTATAGGGGGTAAATGACCGTTTTAAGAGTTTGGGGGATGAAGTGAAACTCCGCCAAAAGTTCAGGGGGCAACAGTGCAATTTACCCTATATATATATATTAAAGATTTGGGTCTAGATTCTTTCTGTTGAAACTTGATCTTAATGCCATCGAATCGGTAATTGATGCTTTTGAGGGTGCGTTTGGTGTTATATAATATTATAAAGTATTTTGATATATTTCGATATCTTGATTTTAGATTATTATATAATATTTTATTAGAGCATTTGATTTAATACAATAACAGTGATATAATCTTTGAATTTGCAGGTGCTTATAGCATTATATTTAATTCAATTCATAAAATTAAATTATCTTGATAATAAAAGATAGTCTATTTTAAAATTATCCTTAATCGTATTTTGCAAATTTTTTTTTTGCTTATAAATAATAGTTTTTACTAAATTTTATTTTAAATTGTTTAAACTTTTTAAAAAATTTTAAATTTTAAATTTGAACAAAAATATAAAATATAATATTTTAATTTAAAATATAAATATGAAATTTACAAATTTAAAATCTAAAATATAAATATAAATACAAATATAATTTAAAATTTAATCTTAAGAGAGAGAGAAAAGGGGGAGAGGGACAGTACGGCATGCGTGGCGGCTGAAAAAGACAAGGAAGAAAATCGAGTGCAAAATTCGGTGGTTGCAACAGATTTGGGTGATGACGAGGAGCACCCAATTAGTATGAAGAAAAAGAAATTATAAGTGATGTGAAAGAATAAATAACTTTTGATTATTGAATTTAGTTAACCTAACAATTAATCGGTGTACAGCAAAATTTGCACACTTGTTTTCATGAAAAGAATATTATATTTTAGAGAATATTATATTTTAGATCGTAATTATCTGGTCGTTACAATATAATTTTTACAACTGTAAATTAAAAAAGAAAGAATTGTATTCCTATTAAGGGATAATTTCCTTATACCCCTCATATGTCTGAAAATATCTGATCTACCTCTATTTTATACGTTCCACCGTTATTGCAAAATATCCTCGCAGTTATCTCCTGTTAAGTTAATCTGGATTAAACATAAGTTAAATATCTACCACAGTTAAAAAATTAAAATACCAATTTTACCCTTAACTTAAGGGCAAATAAAAAAGGTTGGCAATGGTAGAGAGGTATATTGGAAAAAACCAAAAGTAAATACTTTTTGTGCCCCTGACTTTAAGGCAAATAAGAAAAACGGTGATGATAGAAAGGTATATTTGAAAAGGGCAAAATAGTAATTTTACAGAAATAACAGAGTTACTTAACAGATTTTAACTCTAAGGGTATGTTAAAAATAGATTGGAACATAGGAGGGTATTTTCAATATTAGCCTTCTAAGAGGGTAAATCGAAAAATCTTAACTTTTCAGGGATATATATATATATAGGCAATTGCCCCTTCTATTAAACTCCTTTTATTTACTCAATAAAGTAATTAGATAGTCCTCATCGATCCTTGTATATATCTTTTTAATTCTGGAATATTTAATAAGCTATTTTTACTTATTCAACTTCTAAAATAGACCAATTTTGTATTTGAATAAGAATTAAGTTAATCCTAGGAATAAGTAAATATAAGTAAATATAGATTAAAATAAAAAAATATACCTAGCTAATTAATTAATATTAAAATATTAATTAAATAATAAATAATAAATTAATAAACTAATTAACTACAAATACAGTATAAGATGATGGATGGAGAGGTGCATTAATTAATTAATTAATTAACTAAAAAAAGTTTAACTCATTGAATAACTAATTAGTTAAGAAAATAATTAGATGCGCGGATATTAATTGATTAATTAATATGAATATTATTTAATGAATAAACATTTTAAATAGTTAATTTTACATTAGCTATTTAACTATAAATAATAAATTAAATTTTCAATAATTAATTACATATTTATTTATTTAGTTAGCTTACCAAGTTAATTAATATTTGTCACGCCCCGGGTCATTTTAGAGTATAAAAACAGCGAATTTTTTTTTTTTTTTAAAACCTTGACCCCCAAAGGCATGCCAGACCTGCCACAAATACAGGGAGACCACTGTTCACATGGACAGAGTCTCCCCTGTATTTGCACGGCATCGCACAAGTACAGAGAGTGTTCTACACAACATACAACCACAATAATGTGTACAGTAAAGAAATTAACTTACATCATACACATTTACATCATTCACCACAGGTTACATTCACAAGCCACATCTATCAGTTGAAAAGGTCCCTACTCGGGAACTGGTTTTGAAACTCTAAGTCAAAAAATCCTCAATCACATTTTACACTCGATTACAGTTGGTCGGTCACTTTACGTACTTGGGACCTATTTGGTCGATCACACTCTGTACTTGATGCACCGGTTGGTTCTTGGTTACTTGATGACCCGTGTGGTCGCCGGGCCCCGGGGGCAGGATTGTCGGCTGGTTGTCGATGGATGATCTTTGAGCATATCTACATTGATCGCCCGATATTCGTCGCATTTCACGAACACCAGCGGTTTGGCCACCGTAAGGGGGTATTCTTTTCCAAAAGTGGTTCGACAAATGGATCGACCCGTGAGCCCAAGAGGGTTATATGCACTTTGGAGAGTAGTGGGGGCATTAGCTTGAGGTCATGCGTCGACCAAGAGAGCTGGCTTGAGGTCTGCGGTGCTGACCAAGAGAGCATTGGTTCAGATTGGGTATTTTTGAGCTTGTCGTCCTTGACGCATATTTACAGTAGCAGTTGGTTTACATTTCTATATATCTCCTTACTTCGTTATAGTTGCTACTGTACTACTATCACCTTTTCCTTGTTTATCTCCGGATACCCACTGGGAGGGGGAGACATGTTTACATGTTCTCACCCCCTGCCTTCTTTTTCAGGTGAGATTGCTGGTTCGAGTGGGACCGCTGGTGAGGCGCGTACCTAGCGCACGTTCTAGTACCCGACCCGCGGTTTGCTTTTACTATTTACTTAAGTCGTTTCTTCCTGGTCGCGTAACTTTTTCGTTTTAGCTCATTTTGACCTGAAATTTGACGAGTGCTTTTATAATTAAATTACACACAATAACATCATCAAGAAAAGGGTTTGTTTCTTATTATCAAAAATGCCTTACTATAATATTATATATATATATATATATATATATATATATATATATATATATATATATATATATATATATATATATATATATATATATATATATAAATTTTAAATTTTGGATATCAATATTTTAAATTTTATACTTTTAAATTTTAAATTTTGAATTCAAAATTTAAAATTATATATTTTAAAATTTTAAATTTTATAATATTTATTTCCAATTTTAAACTTCAAAATTTAAAATTTTAAATCCCTAAACCGTTAAACCCTAAACCCTAAGTCCTATAAAATTAATTAATTAATTGTATATATAATATAATTAATTAATTTTACTAATAATATATGTAATAAATTGCATAGTAAAATCTAATTTGATAGATACGAAAAGTACAGAATTTAAATTTCTGGAATAAAATTTTAGAAATATAATGTGTTTGTATGTGTATATTTAATTAATTAATTTTATTAAATAATTTCTTCTACTATTTTATTTTTCTTCTATTTATTAATTTATTTAAATTATTTTAATAGATTTATCTCAAATCTTTTCACATAAACGTTAATAAAATAATTTATTTGCTGAATAATTTAATTACTAATAAGCTGTTATATATATAGATTTACGTACGTACGTTGCACATATATTGATTTTAATTAGTTTTATTTAAATAGATATAATAACTAAATTATTTTAAATAATTTTTATTTAATTAATTGTTATATAGACTTATAAACTTATAAAAAAATATAAAATATAAAATAAAATTTATTATTAAAATTTTTAATATTCGCAGTATGTACGGGTCTTTACTAGTAATACATGAATTGGAGCAAATTTTCTACACTCACCACTGTGGGTAGAAAATGGCTTCACTCCCACGACATGGCCCAAATTAAATAATTTATTAGTTATTAATTATTAATTAATTTATTTATTTATTGTTTTGGTGAAAAGTGATTAAATCTATTAAATTTGGGTTAATTACTAATAAATTTTTTAATTTTCAAATAAAATATCTTAATTAATTCTAACAAATCCTAAATTATGGAGATCTCAATTAAAAAAATATGTATATATATACGAGTTTTTTTAGGGAATCTCCATACATTTTTACCTAAAATAAAAAAACACTACGTACTGCTTTTCTACTTGAATAGGAAGTAATTTTTGCGCTCCCTTATCCGAGGACGTATATTAAGCATTTATCTTATCAAATATATATATTTTTTAATACTAAGAAATTAAAATATTTTTATGCCCTTGGTTGGGAATGCAAGATTTACGCGCCTCTTTTAGAATTTACCACTCACATTTTGCGAATCTTGCTGTTGAGTCGGTTTAAAGCGAAATAACAATTTTAGAAGTTCAAGTCGCCGGTGCATCGAGTCTACGCTAGAAAGTAGTCTAGGAGGATACACCAGGAGCACGGAGGAGATATGAACCGCGGAAGTTTTAACAACTGCGAGCGGTTCCGAGTTGGTTGCCGATCGGCTAGAGGTGGTCCGAGAAATCAGGAAGTGGAGATAATGGCTGATCGTGCGAAGACAATAACCAACGGAAAGAGACCCTATAAATAGACACGTCAAATCAGGAAAATAGGTCTTTCTACCCTGCGAACAGAAGACCACCTTATTTTCTCGCATTTTCTTTCCTGCACTTATTTTTCCTTAGGAGTAGCTTATAATTTAACCCTTTGGAGTCCGTCCGCCTTGAGTGGCATCACTCCGCCTCTCGTTGTAATCTTTGAGGTCCGTCTCGCCCCCTGTGGCATCACTCTCAAAGTTTGCGGTCCGTACTTTGTACTTCCCAAAGGTGATATCTTCTTAATATAGTCAAAATTCTACCGATCCGGGCCGACCGTTTAAGTATTCTTTCTAGCCATTTGGCTCCTCTCTTGCTTAAACTCTTACTTGCCTTGGCCATTCGGCTCTTCCGGCGAACCAAAGAGAGAATAGAATTTCGAGCCCGGCCGGTTCGATCCCTCGCCGATCGAATCGTTTGAAAATCAGAAGGGCGCACTTCTCGAGGGTCATCAATCTGAACCGTTTTCACCCCGACGCGCTTCCCGAGGAAGATCTTTGGCCGGGTCTAGGGTCGGGAGAAATTCGGTGGACAATACTTGCTATTTGCGAAAGTTCAGTGCGTCACACTTTGTCTGAATTAGTCTTGTACTCGGAATAGAAGGTCGAGGATTTAACTAAACTTATCATGTTTCAGAAACAATAGCACCACATAGGCGATCTTCAATGAGATCGACGCGGACGGGCCAAGTGGTGTCCTTGAGCAATCTAAGGCGAGTGGAGATTAAGAACTCCGTGATCAATTGGCTACACTCGTTGGAGTAGTGAGGCAACAAGCCGATGTGGTGTAGCGTCGTAAGGCTACCTTGCGCCGGAGAAGCGAGATCAAGAGACTCCAAGAAACTATGGAGCAATTGGTAATCGCACCGATTGCGGCCCGTCATGTGCAACTAGGAGTTGCAGCAGAGACTATTCCGTCGGGGTCTGGTAATCTAGCCTCTAGTTATACAGAGGTGGAGGCAGAGAGGAAGTGAGCTTTGGTAGCCCTCGTGACCTTCAAGAAGTTTAATCCGCCTATCTTCGATGGACAGACTGTGGATCCGTGGATTGTGGAAACGTGGATTGACTCCATAGAGACCCTGTTTAAGGACTTGTACACCATGGAACGAGACAAGGTACACCTAGCCGCTTATAGTTTGGAAAAGTCGGCGAATGTGTGGTGGAAATGAGTCAAGCGGGACCGATTCCACGCCCTCCGATCACTTGGGAGAAGTTTCGAGGATTAGTGTTTTCTGCTTATTTTCCCGACAGTGAAAGGAGAAAGCTTCAAGAAAGGTTTAGGAAGCTGCAACAAGGGGACCGCACTATGAGGGAATATGAGTGAGAATTCTCCCGCATTGTGAACTGTGTCCCATATGTGGTGCGAGATGACAAGGGCAAGGCCGATTGTTTGAGCCGGGACTTCGGCCGAAGATTTTCGAGGTTGTGCACCCTTTTAAGTTGCAAGCTTTTGCCAAGGTCTTAAATCGGGCCTTATGGGTAGAACAAGGCAATGCACTCGTGTGGGAGGAGCGCGAGTTTTATTACATGGAAAAGTGGAAAAGGACGGCCATCGAGTGGATCCAATGGTCACGAGTTCTAGACCCTAGTATTTTCGCACTCACGATCCCGAGTTCTAGGGACCTACCATACTCGATCCTCGGTAAGATGTGTTATTTATGGGGCCCTCATCATCCACAACAAGGTGTGAACAAGGAGAGGGCAAGTGCTGCAGATGTGGGCAACCGGGCTATAGGCGGGATAAGTGCCTACAGGGGGATAGCCAGGCCGTGACACTTGCGACGACCTTCTACTCTCCCAGACAGCTCGCGGGTTTGCCACCTACGACACGGTGCGGGAGCAAGTAGCGGTGATGAGGCAACTCGGAGAGTTTGCATCGGGTGCTAGGTGGCCATGGATAAGCGACCCTGAGGAACCTACGGCTACCAATAACGTTGCGTCGGTATGATTTAATTGAAAAAAACCATATGTAGAGCACAATGTGACATTGGAGTATTGAATGCATTTATCATGTGGTCATTTTTTACTATTTATGCATAAATATAGTAGGGATCAGGATGTGGGTAAGTATAGTTACCCTGCCAAAGTGAATAGGTGATTAGATGGTACCATTGGATTGCTGGTAATGACCCAAGGAAAGGGTTCTTGGTAGGGATGGAAATAATGGACTGACTCTCTGGGCAATGTGAGTAACTAATTGTGAGAGTTGAGTCATGACACTCCAAGTAATGCGTGAGTTTAGGATGTCGATCCGATAGATCGAACAGTGATGGTGGAATCACTGTTACGAAAATAGTGAGATAATCGCCAAGTTCTAGTGAGTCGGTCTGGTAGTACCTCAACCAAGGTAGGGGAAATCATACTCATGTACTTGTGGGCATAGGTAAGATTGCGTAGTGTTTGGCTTATCGTGGAAAGCATAGTAGCATAGAACGCTCCAGTGTAGGTACCAGTAGAGTACGATTTGGTTCATCCAAGAGGGTTTGTTGGCAATAACACTTGAGCATTGCTAAGTGTAAAGCGAGCCATGGACTGCTCGTAAAGCTAGTGGTTCGCACTACGTGCGTAGGAGCTGATAGAGATATGTGTTGCTCGGTAGAGCGTGTCGTGTGTGACGACGGTGGTGGGTATTGCTTGGGGACAATCCGTGCTTAGACCATGTGTGGACTGTGGAGCTTAGGGCCATATAGACAGGCGTGGTCAGCTGTGTGTGATTGCAGCCCGAGACCTACAAATAGGGCAGAGATTTATGGTCGGGGTGGTAGACCAAGCTTTGACCCAGGAACGTGGAATACCACGTGTGAGATTGTGTTATCGATAGTACACCAAGGGTATATATATGATCCACCAACCCGAGGACTTGTAGTGGTTTGGGGTCTTGGTTACTCCTGGTTGGAGCATATGTGCGAAGTCTCAAGTGAGGACTCCGTCAAGTGATGATGTCACGCCCCGGGTCATTTTAGAGTATAAAAACAGCGGAATTTTTTTTTTTATATAAACCTTGACCCCAAGGACATGTCAGACCTGCCACAAATACAGAGAGACCACTGTACACACGGACAGAGTCTCCCCTGTATTTGCACGGCATCGCACAAGTACATAGAGTCTGAAATACAGCCAAACAACCACAACAAAGCGTAAATGTAAAGAAATTAATTTACATCCATACACAATCACCATTCACCACAGGTTCATTCACATTTACTCATTCATAAAACCACATCTATCATTTGAAATGTTTCTTACTCGGAAACTGGTTTTGAAATACTAAGTTATAAAATCCACGATAAAACCTTTTAAAAACTGTTTCCCACACGGAAACCTTTTCTTTTTAAAACGCTACCACGAGGGGTAGAAAACCGTTTTGTAACATAAATCCAAAACCATTATTAAAACCCAATATTACTTGATATCCCAAAGTATAAGTAGAGAACATGAACCATATATATGTCTGAGTCATAAACAAAGTAGACAAGGGTAAAGGAATAACCGACAAAGGGACGAGCTATGTCGCGAACTAGACTCGCTCCTCACCTCACCGTCCCACTAATCCTGCAATGTTACTCGAAAAAGAAGGCGAGGGTGAGAACATGTAAACATGTCTCCCCTCCGTGGATACCTCGCAGAGATAGACACAAGAGGAGATAATAGTAGTACAAAGAGCTATGATAAACAAGTAAATGGAGAGAGATATATAGATATGAAACAACTACGTAAGTATGCGTCAACAGTATAAAAGCTCAAAAGTACCCAATCTGAACCAATGCTCTCTTGGTCAGCACCGCAGACCTCAAGCCAGCTCTCTTGGTCGGCACCGCGGACCTCAAGCCAATGCCCCTACTACTCTCCCAAGCATATAACCACATTTAAGGCTCACGGGTCGATCCGCTCTCGAACCACTTTTCCGGAAAAGAACACCCTCACTTGCGGTGGATCAGACCGCTGGTGTTCGTGAAATGCGATGAGTACGTACCGGGCGATCAATGTAGATATGTTCAATTATTAACCATCGGCAACTAGCCGACAATCCTGCCCCCTAGGGCCCATCGACCACGTGGGTCGTCAAGTAACCAGAAGAACCAACCAGGTACCAAGTACTGAGTGTGACTGACCAAATAGGTCCCAAAGTATGCAAAGTAACTGACCAACCAGGTCCTGAGTAGAGAAAGAAACTGACCAACCAGGTCCCCAACTATGCAAAGTAACTGACCAACTAGGTCCTGAGTAGAGAAAGAAAGAAACTGACCAACCAGGTCAACTAGGATGGAACAACTCAACATCCTCTCAACTGTATGCAAGCACTACTAAAGGAAACACGAGAACCGACCACTCGGGTCAACTAGGATGGAACAACTCAACATCCTCTCAACTGTATGCAAGTACTACTGAAGGAAACACGAGAACTGACCACTCAGGTCAACTAGGATGGAACAACTCAACATCCTCTCAAATGTATGCAAGCACTACTGAAGGAAACACGAGAACTGACCAACCGAACAACAAGGTCACTGAGTACACTGAAGTAAACTGACCGAACAGTCCACGCGATGTCATAGGCTGACAAGAAGTAATCTACTCTACTCCTACACATGATACTAAACATGAAAACACTGAGTAGAGTAATACTGTAACAAACAGGTGCAAGATATATCTAGGATAAATAATATAAACAAAAGAAGGGTGGAAGGAACGTCACCGGCGTGTACCACCGTACGGACGTCGGATCGAAGTACGCACCGTACATTGTCGCGTCCGACTTCGATCGCAAAAAGAGTGTCAACCGGACCTAAGGAGGTCCACCAGGTTAGTGTCTAACCCGCAAATACTAAACACCGAACACATAACTCCATAATTAAACCCACGGAATCGGTTTCCCAAAACCAATTGCCTTATCGAGCCTAAGTCCCGTAAACCTCATCGGGACTCCGTCGGACCTACGAATCGTCCCGAAACGCAACGACTCATACCAAGAGTCACCCGCTGCCCCAAACACTCTTATTTAGATATTTTGGCAAAGAAACACAAGTTAACACTACTATACAATTATCGTCGGATAATTGTACGAATACGGTTTCCGAAAGTGTCTATTTCGACAGGAACCCACTGTCGCTCACCCGTCATTTCTAAACCCTCGAAATGACACGAGTGACCACCAACAAGGCTCGCCGTTCCTAGTGTAACCAAACAATGCGGAAGAGATCCCGGACCAAAACCACGTTATTTCGACAATTTCGCTGAATAACGCACCGAAATCGACTTTTCGATTTCCGCTAAAGCCTTCGGATCATGGACAATCAGTCCAGAGATCAAGCGTACCGAAACACACTACCCACAGTGGCCCCATGGTGCACAATTGCACATAAACCCCTCCAATTACATAAAATCCCAATATTTTATATAATAAAAGGGATCAAACGACTTGTTCACGAAATCCGAGAGCTTAGGACCTTGGACGATCACCCACGTCATCCCTAACTTACACATTCTCGCCCACAAAGCCTCTCGAAGAGTACAATTGCACAAAAGCCCTCCCGATTACCCGAAATCGCACTATTTCACATGATTTCGGGGCTTTTATGGCCCGACTACGTAAACCGGAGGTCAATCAGACCAGCCAAGACACTCGATAGGTTTCGACGTGTCGGAGACCGTGCTCACCTTTCGAGCACTTCCGACACCGTGGAGTGCGCGGGAGCAACCCGAAGTTCAGCGAGCTGCGCGCACTGTACGAAAAAGATGGTGTTTCTCACAAACCAGGGGCTTGTTGACCCAACTGAGGTGAGCGCTGTGATCGTCACTGATAGACGATCACCGTGCTCCCCGCCGGAGGCATCGAAACAGCCTCGGGTCTCCAAAACAGCGCACGCAACCCGAGATAGCAGCCAAAAAGGTCCAAAAAGGACTGACACTGCCGAACCAGCGGATCGGGGTCTCCCCGACCAAATCCAAGGTGAGCACGATGATCAGCGATGCGTCTAGATCATCGTGCTCCCTTTCGTTATGATCGGGGAGGCCCGGAAAGCATAGAACAAGAAAACACCTAAAATAGGCCCTATTTAGAGCTTACCGGAGCTATGATGGACCACGGCACGGCCGGCGGGCGCGCCGCGCCAGGGGAGGTTCTCGCCGTCGAGGGGGAGCCGGGCACGCGCGCCCGGCGGCGGAAGGCGGCGGCGGAGGCGGGCAATGATGCCCTAGGCATCTAAACCCGAGAGAGGTTCGGTCCTGGCCCGGCCACGGGAGCTCCGGCGGCGGGTGCGCCGGCGGCGGGCAAGTGCGGCCGGCCAGCCGAGCGGTGCTCACGCCGGCCGGCGGCGGGAGGTGGCGGCGGCGGCGCGGGAGGGATCCCGAGCTCGCACGAGGCCCGCCGCCCTCAAGGGCCGTCGGCGGGCGGCGGCGCGACGGACTCCACGGGACGGCGGAGGCGGTTCACCCGAGGTCGGAGGAGGAGGAGGAAGCGGCGGCCGTGCGTGGGGAGGCCGAGAGTCCTCCTCGGCTCGGGCTCGGCCTGTGCGACGGCATGGTGCGGCCATGGGCTGCGGTTACGAGGTGAACAGGCGCGCGGCGGCGATCGGGGCGACGACGGCCGACGGGGCCGCTTCCGGGAAGGGGTCTCGGCCTAGGGATGATGAAGCTCGGGCTCCGATGCTTCCCAGAGCACTATAACGAAGAAGAAGGCAAGTTGGGGTTGTAGAGGTATTGAGGCAAGGCCGGGGTTGCTTTTCCGGCGGCTGGCGGCGGCGGGGCGCGAGCACGGTGAGGGCGAGGAGGTGAGGGAGGCTAAGGGGGTTCAGTTACGGAAGATGAGGGGCCTAGGGTTAGGGTTTCCCTAAGGGCCTCTTTTATGCATAATGCAATTATTGCACAAAAGCCCCTCGAAACCCAATATTTCATATCTAGACCTTGACAGCGCGTGTATCTTGCGCAAACACACCTCTACGTGTGATTTCTCACGAAACGGTACATAAAATACTAGGACTTTTGCGAAATTACCATCTTGCAATTTCCGACCTCTCCTCGATCAGCTCGCAATTTCTGAAGATCCGTCCGTCCGATTTGCGAACGGATCGCACCAGTGCGATCAGCACGTCGAAGACATCAAACCCACGATTTTGGTTTGTCTCGATCGGTCACGGATTCGCGAAGAAATCCGTCCGCTCTCTGATTATCCGATTTGCCAACATCGACCCCTTTGCGATCATTTTGCAATTTCCGACGATCCACTCGTCGGATTTATGCAAACGCGTTCGACACGACGGAGACATCGAATCTAGCATTTTATTTCATTCGATCTGGTCTCCGATCTGCGACGAACCCATCTCTCCATCAATTCCCGTAATAAACCAACTTATTAACATATATACTTTATATATGTAAAATCGTTCGGGACCCTTTTTCTCGACAACCGTGCATCGGAATTCGATTCCGTCGGTGTCAACGGTTCCAGTATATCTGAGCCGTTCGAAACGAGCTATTGGAAGTCTATATTTGGAATCCAACACGTACCCGAACCTAACTTCTATTCCCGGCTTATCCGGAAAACCGAAGTTACTATTCACTTTAAGTCAGGCTTTCGGGTCGCATAACTTTTCCGTTTTAGCTCATTTTCTCCTGAAACTTGACCAGTGCTTATGTAATTAAATTACACACATAAACATCGTCAACAGAGAGTCAAATGGCACAGTCAAAATTTCAGTCTTCACATTATCCCCTCCTTATAAGAAGTTTCGTCCCCGAAACTTGACCAGGTACCCACCATAACCAATTTGGATATTGGTCCGCCCACGCGGTATCACCTTTGAGTACTGGTCGATCACACTTCCATAATTCACGACAGCTCAGCTATCGTTACACCTGGACGGGACGAGGGGAAGAATGTACTAACTCCAAAACTACTAACCAAGACTCACTGGAATCAATACCATCTTATAACTTGCGGACAAAGACAGTCCCGCGACCAGGATATCCGATCCCAACTTGCCAATTCTGAGATAATAATTTATCCCTCAGAATTACTAGGTCCACTCAACCTTGGTCCACATAGCCGAAGCCGACTCGGCTACGTCGAAAGTTCACGGGACAACACCATAAGTCCGGAGTGTAATCTCAAAGGCCGAAAAGCACACTTCGACTAGCCAACAACGTCAACCTGCTTCCTTCGAGCAAATACGAACGTTGTTCAACAACTTGAGTCCAAACACTCACCTCGGAGACCACAGTCTCACACCAGTCACTAGACACACTGTCGAAGTCAAAACCTCATCAACAGAAAGCCACTTGTGGCATTCGACAATCCTAGGTCCAAGACCTCACTTTCCACCTGACCAAAAAGTCTAAGGTCCACAATACTAATTGATCTAGACAATTTTGTCTCCTCAACTTAATCCAAGACTACCAACACCACCAAATGCTCTTTGCAAGTCCATCATTTGATGCACAGGTCGCCAATCGCATATGCGATACTAACCATAGGTGATGCTCAACATCCGTCTCCACGAGACCCTACCGCTGTCGTCCATACCAGAACCCTAGCGATCGATGTTCCCAGCAACACCCAAATATCCGTCTCATTGAGACCCAGGCGCACCTGTCACCACTTTGATTGGACAAGCATACCATTCCAAGATTTGCATATTAAACCAGGTCGCAAACCTTACGTGCTATCACATTTTTACAGTGACAAACGAGGCCAACCACCAGGCTCAAGTCACTCAACAACTGTGACTCCGAACTTCTCGGCAAACAGACCGAGGCTACTAACCACACAACCCTTTTAGTTGCGGAAGGCACAACTAAAGAACTAATAAGCACCTAGACTCGAACTAGAGTCAAAACCACCAGCAGTGACGTTCAGTCAACTGCGCAAAACCTGCCAGGGAATAACCCAGGCTCACTACGTGGTCAGAGATGACCAACACTCTAGCTTTCCCTCAAGACACTTTATCGAACAAATCGACCCAATCCATAAGTCCCAAACAGGGAAAATGGTATTTCGTCCGACTTTCGACAGTATATTGTCTGCAGCCAATATACTTATCAAAAGAAAGGCGAAATATCCGAAGATCCACTACCAACAACAGGTTGAAAATGTGACACATCGAAGTATCAAACCACCTGATACCTCTTCACTGAACCAAGAGTTCACAACCATTATCAACGAAACATCGACTTTACAAGTCGACAATCGAAAATAGAACGACCGACTCACAGGGAGTCCCATAGCTTTCAACCTCTGAAAGCTACTAGCGACACTAAGTCACAAACACGCAACTGAGGCTTTAGGAAATGGTTTCGCAAACCCATTTTCGCACCACAACCGAGCTATACTGGAAGCTCCGGGAACTCCATCAATACTCAGGAGTAACCTACATCAACTCAACTTCTATCGCCATCCACAGACGATTCCACAATACACCCAATTTAGGTGTTAGAATACCCGTACACGATATAGGCCTCAACGGAAACCTGACACCACAACTGTCTCAGTCCGACTCTAGTACGCGTCAATTTGACGTACGAACTCGTTAAAGGTCAAAAGACCAGAACTGCTGATTCCATCAGCGAACAAGAAGGGATAGGCGTCGCAACCCTACCCAGAATACCTGCGAGGCAACACCAACGTTGCAGTCGCCAAAACAGCTAGTCGCTAACCAACCCTGGACTACCCCCATGTAGTCCTACCAAAGTCACGATCGAAATTGGTCGAAGCACTGTCTCAGTAAAGACACTCGCAGTAGCTCCCGTGTCTAAGTACAACAGTGGTATAGGCGTCGGCAGTAAGGACACTCGCCTCTGCTCGCAAGTACTGGCCCTTCCAGGCCCCATCTGACATCAGGGGAACCTCACCCCACCACTCGATGTCCAAAAAAAAAACACCACCAGCGTTCCCCACTACGACACAAGCTTCGCGAAAATCCGTAGCACATAGGAAAATACCCGTGCACTCTGAGTTTACCAAACTCGAACGCAACCCAAGAAAGAAGTCCAAACCCCGCACTCTCACGTGCCTATAAACCGTAGGTCTTCCTAGGGTCAACCTAACCAATGGTTCAGTTCTCTTTCTGTTCAGTTCAAATTCTTTTCAAAACAACCTGTGAATGGTGTTGTGGTTGTTACTTGGCTCTGATACCACTTTAATCTGTCACGCCCCGGGTCATTTTAGAGTATAAAAACAGCGGAATTTTTTTTTTTATATAAACCTTGACCCCAAGGACATGTCAGACCTGCCACAAATACAGAGAGACCACTGTACACACGGACAGAGTCTCCCCTGTATTTGCACGGCAACGCACAAGTACATAGAGTCTGAAATACAGCCAAACAACCACAACAAAGCGTAAATATAAAGAAATTAATTTACATCCATACACAATCACCATTCACCACAGGTTCATTCACATTTACTCATTCATAAAACCACATCTATCATTTGAAATGTTTCCTACTTAAACCGGTTTTGAAATACTAAGTTATAAAATCCACGATAAAACCTTTAAAACTGCTTTCCCACACTAAACCTTTTCTTTTTAAAACGCTACCACGAGGGGTAGAAAACCGTTTTGTAACATAAATCCAAAACCATTATTAAAACCCAATATTACTTGATATCCCAAAGTATAAGTAGAGAACATGAACCATATATATGTCTAAGTCATAAACAAAGTAGACAGGAAGGGTAAAGGAATAACCGACAAAGGGACGGAGCTATGTCGCGAACTAGACTCGTTCACCACCGTCCCACTAATCCTCGCAATGTTACTCGAAAAGAAGGCGAGGGGTGAGAACATGTAAACATGTCTCCCTCCCAAAGGATACCTCGCAGAGATAGACACAAGAGGAGATAATAGTAGTACGAGCTATGATAAACAAGTAAATGGAGAGAGATATATAGATATGAAACAACAAACATCGTAAGTATGCGTCAACAGTATAAAAGCTCAAAAGTACCCAATCTCAACCAATGCTCTCTTGGTCAAGACCGCAGACCTCAAGCCGCCTCTCTTGGTCGGCACCGCGGACCTCAAGCCAATGCCCCTACTACTCTCCCAAGCATATAACCACATTTAAGGCTCACGGGTCGATCCGCCGTCGAACCACTTTTCCGGAAAAGAACACCCTCACTTGCGGTGGATCAGACCGCTGGTGTTCGTGAAATGCGACGAGTACGCACGGCGATCAATGTAGATATGTTCAATTATTAACCATCGGCAACTAGCCGACAATCCCGCCCCTAGGGCCCATCGACCACGTGGGTCGTCAAGTAACCGTAAGAACCAACCAGGTACCAAGTACTGAGTATGACTGACCAAATAGGTCCCAAAGTATGCAAAGTAACTGACCAACCAGGTCCTGAGTAGAGAAAGAAACTGACCAACCAGGTCCCCAACTATGCAAAGTAACTGACCAACTAGGTCCTGAGTAGAGAAAGAAAGAAACTGACCAACCAGGTCAACTAGGATGGAACAACTCAACATCCTCTCAACTGTATGCAAGCACTACTAAAGGAAACACGAGAACTGACCACTCAGGTCAACTAGGATGGAACAACTCAACATCCTCTCAACTGTATGCAAGTACTACTGAAGGAAACACGAGAACTGACCACTCAGGTCAACTAGGATGGAACAACTCAACATCCTCTCAAATGTATGCAAGCACTCGAAGGAAACACGAGAACCGACCAACCGAACAACAAGGTCACCGAGTACATCAAGTAAACCGACCGAACAGTCGCGATGTCATAGGCTGACAAGAAGTAATCTACTCTACTCCTACACATGATACTAAACATGAAAACACTGAGTAGAATAATACTGTAACAAACAGGTGCAAGATATATCTAGGATAAATAATATAAAGAAGGTGGAAGGAACGTCACCATGTACCACCGTACGGACGTCTGATCGAAGTACCCACCGTACGATCGTCGCGTCCGACTCTCGATCGCAAAAAGAGTGTCAACCGGACCTAAGGAGGTCCACCGGTTAGTGTCTAACCCGCAAATACTAAACACCGAACACATAACTCCATAATTAAACCCACGGGAATCGGTTTCCCAAAACCAATTGCCTTATCGAGCCTAAGTCCCGTAAACCTCACCGGACTCCGTCTGGACCTACGAATCGTCCCGAAACGCAACGACTCATACCAAGAGTCACCCGCTGCCCCAAACACTCTTATTTAGATATTTTGGCAAAGAAACACAAGTTAACACTACTATACAATTATCGCTGATAATTGTACGCATACGGGTTTCCGAAAGTGTCTATTTCGACACCGGAACCCACCGTCGCTCACCCGTCATTTCTAAACCCTCGAAATGACACGAGTGACCAGCCAACAAGGCTCAGCGACTGTTCCTAGTGTAACCAAACAATGCCGGAAGAGATCCGGACCAAAACCACGTTATTTCGGCAATTTCGCTGAATAACGCACCGAAATCGACTTTTCGATTTCCGCTAAAGCCTTCGGATCATGGACAATCACCCAGAGATCAAGCGCATCAAACACACTACCCACAGTGGCCCCATGGTGCACAATTGCACATAAACCCCTCCAATTACATAAAATCCCAATATTTTATATAATAAAAGGGATCAAACGACTTGTTCACGAAATCCGAGAGCTTAGGACCTTGGACGATCAGTCCACAGGTCATCCCTAACTTACACATTCTGCCCACAGCAGCCTCGAAGAGTACAATTGCACAAAAGCCCTCCCGGTTACCCGAAATCGCACTATTTCACATGATTTCGGGGCTTTTATGGCCCGACTACGTAAACCGAGGTCAATCGATCCCAAGACACTCGCCGATAGGTTTCGACGTGCCGAGAACGTGCTCACCTTTCGAGCACTTCCGACACCGTGGAGAGCGCGGGAGCAACCCGAAGTTCAAAGAATCATAGCGACCGTTCGGAAAACATGGTTTTTCTCACAAACTAGGGGCTTGTTGACCCAACTGAGGTGAGCGCTGTGATCGTCACTGATAGACGATCACCGTGCTCCCCTCCGAGGCATCGAAACACCTCGGGTCTCCAAAACAGCGCACGCAACCCGAGATAGCACCAAAAAGGTCCAAAAGGATCGACATCGCGAACCAAGGATCGGGGTCTCCCGACCAAATCCAAGGTGAGCACGATGATCGCCGATGCGTCTAGATCATCGTGCTCCCTTTCGTTATGATCGGGGAGGCCCGGAAAGCATAGAACAAGAAAACACCTAAAATAGGCCCTATTTAGAGCTTACCGGAGCTATGATGGACCACGGCACGGCCGGCGGCGGCCGGACGGCGCGCGCCGGGGAGGTTCTCGCCGTCGAGGGGAGCCGGGCACGCGTCGGCCGGCGGCGAAGGCGGCGGCGGAGGCGGGCAATGATGCCCTAGGCATCTAAACCCGAGAGAGGTTCGGTCCTGGTCCGGCCAATGGGAGCTCCGGCGGCGGTGCGTCGGCGGTGGGCAAGGCGGCCGGCCAGCCGAGCGGTGCTCACGCCGGCCGGCGGCGGGAGGTGGCGGCGGCGGCGCGGAGGATCCCGAGCTCGCACGAGGCTCGGCTCGGCCCTCGAGGGGTCGCTGCGGCGGCGGCGGCGACCGGACTCCACGGGGACGGCGGAGGCGGTTCACCCGAGGTCGGAGGAGGAGGAGGGAAGCGGCGGCCGTGCGTGGGGCCGAGAGTCCTCCTCGGCCCGGGCTCGGCCCAGCAAGAAGATGGTGCGCCTTGGTCGCGGTTGCTGAGGTTACAGCGGCGCGCGCGGCGGCGATCGGGGCGACGACGGCCGACGGGGCCGCTTCCGGGAAGGGGTCTCGGCCTAGGGACGATGAAGCTCGGGCTCCGATGCTTCCCAGAGCACTATAACGAAGAAGAAGGCAAGTTGGGGTTGTAGAGGTATTGAGGCAAGGCCGGGGTTGCTTCCCGGGAGGCGGAGGCGGCGGCGGGACGCGAGCACGGTGAGGGCGAGGTGAGGGAGGCTAAGGGGGTTCGATTACGGAAGATGAGGGCCTAGGGTTAGGGTTTCCCTAAGGGCCTCTTTTATGCATAATGCAATTATTGCACAAAAGCCTCTCGAAACCCAATATTTCATATCTAGACCTTGACAGCGCGTGTATCTTGCGCAAACACACCTCTACGTGTGATTTCTCACGAAACGGTACATAAAATACTAGGACTTTTGCGAAATTACCATCTTGCAATTTCCGACCTCTCCTCGATCACGCAATTTCGAAGATCCGTCCGTCCGATTGCGAACGGATCGCACCGATGCGATCAAGACGTCGAAGACATCAAACCCACGATTTTGGTTTGTCTCGATCGGTCACGGATTCGCGAAGAAATCCGTCCGCTCTCGATTATCCGATTTGCCAACATCGACCCTTTGCGATCATTTTGCAATTTCCGACGATCCACTCGTCGGATTTGCAAACGGACTGCACCATCGCGTTCAGCACGACGGAGACATCGAATCTAGCATTTTATTTCATTCGATCTGGTCTCCGATCTGCGACAACCCATCTCTCCATCAATTCCCGTAATAAACCAACTTATTAACATATATACTTTATATATGTAAAATCGTTCGACCCTTTTTCTCGACAACCGTGCATCTAATTCGATTCCGTTTCTGCCAACGGTTCCAAAGATATCCGAGCTGCTCGAAACGAGCTATTGGAAGTCTATATTTGGAATCCAACACGTACCCGAACCTAACTTCTATTCCCGGCTTATCCGGAAAACTGAAGTTACTATTCACTTTAAGTCAGGCTTTCGGGTCGCATAACTTTTCCGTTTTAGCTCATTTTCTCCTGAAACTTGACCAGTGGTTATGTAATTAAATTACACACATAAACATCGTCAACAGTGTGACGCATCGAGCTTGTGCAAATAGCAAGGTTCGAGTGTTGGATGTGAGATCTGAGCTTTTCCAGATTTTCTGGAGGGTCGTTGACTGTGTTCCGACCTATGGCACGTGTACCGAGGTTAGTGGATGAATCCCAAGCACTAAAGTCTAAAAAGTTGGATTTTATGCTCTGGATTGTCGTGCAGGTGTGTCTATTCTTAAGATAGAAAGTTCTTTGTCAGATAAAGAATTGTTGCTATCCAGACGGGAGGATTCTGTACCGGTATGGGAGGGCTGTGGGACACCAACCCGAGCCTCGGGTTTATTGTTACAGAGTCCGCACTGCTGAGACTTGGCTTGTCTGACTGCGCCAAATTCAAACCGCAGGATCGTTTTGCGGTTGAGCACCCCTTTAACAGCACCAAAGCCCTTAGGGCTTTCCTTTTTGTGCTGTGGACGTGAGAGGGAGAGAGGTAAGAGCTCCTCTCTTTTTTCCCTTTTCCCTTTTGAGTTTTGGGTGGTTTCTTTGAGGATTGATCACTCTCCTTCTCTCTTTTGGCCTCTTGGTGCATGTTCCACCATGGATGAAGCTTGGAGCTTGAAGTTGGTGCTTGGTTGTGGGTAGAACTTCAAGCCTTGAGGATTTTGGAGCTAGAAGAAAGCTTCAAAGAGGTAAATAACATACTTCTTTCCTCTAGTTTCGAGTTTTGTGACTCTCTTTTGGTAGAAACCCTAGTTTTGGGATTCTAGGGTTAGAATTGGGGATTTTCGATTTGGAGCTTTTAGATCCTAATTGATGGGTGTAGAACTCTCTATTAGGTTGGATTTGAAGATCCATTGGGTCGATTTGAGCTTTGGGCAAGATCTTCTTGATCAAAGGTAATTTCCACCTCTTTTCTATGTGAATTTTGGTGAAGTTTGTTAGATGTTTATTTGAAGCTTGTATCCCTTCAAATATTTATCTTAGGGTACTAGAAGCTTGGGGGGCAACTTCGTTCGACTAATCGAACAGGATTCGAAGCGTATCCGGTGGGTTTGATCTCACCGAAATGGGTGAACTCTTTCTTTGTCCTCCCTTGGGTTTTAGGACATGTTTATATGTTGACTTGTGCTCTTTAAGACATGCTTGAATTTATGGGAACATAAAATGACTATGTTATGTATAGTGGGATTTACATGCTCTATGTAGTAGAGACTTATATGTGGTTTGGGCATAGTTGACTAAAATTGAGACTATTTGTTTGTGCCACCATAAGAAGCATGCTAGAGTATGATTATTAAGATGAACCTTTAAGGGTGCTTAATGTTTGGATTACTTTTAAAGTATCACTCATGTTTACATTATGATACTTGTTAGAGACAAGTAATTAGAACTAAGTGTTCTTCCTTAATGCTTGGTAGATAAAATACATGGCTTTGTGACTTGGTAAATAAAAAGGTGTTGACCTTAAAGTGAATGATATACCTATATGATTGAGACACATGCACGTATGAGCCTTGGTATGTTTCCGCCTTATACTTGTTGTAGACAAGATAGTAATGTTAATATAACATAAGACATGATAAGATCTTTGTGATATTCCTTGGGTGCATTTATTCTAGTATTATATCTAGCTTTGGCCTTTGTGATATTGCACTCGATCTAGGGATCGGCGATTTCTATTCCATGTTTAGACATGAGGAAAGGTAAAGTAAAGCCCTTGGGGCATTTTATATGAGTTATTGGCATATACTATAAGTGGTTTAAACTCTTTGCATTGTGATATTTGTGTGCTTTATAGTGGAAAGGACATGTGTATTTTAATACTATGATGCTTGTGAGTAATGCATAGTTCTCTTACATATGGTGTTGATAGATATCTATTCGTTAATTGTTGGATATTGCATGTTATAACTCCTTGGAAATCTTGTTTATATAATGAATTATCCCAAGTAGGATAGTGTCATTTGAGTTGTATATGTTTTACACGTCTTGTGTTTTGGTAGAGAGTTACCACCAAAGTAGTTGTAAATGAGTTTTGACATGTTGAGCTACTTTCCGACCGTCGAGTCGACGTGTGAGATTCCAAGTCGTGGACTTGATGATTGAGTATCCCAAATAGGGACCCTATGCTATGATTATGCTTGCTTGCCCTTGTGCTCATTCGCACATGCTTGTGAGGCTCGCTACCTACAAGCCTAAGACCCGTGAGTTAGCCTTGCGATACGTTCGCCGTGCGGGATTGGGCGCCGAAAGTGGATTGCCGTGTTCTTAGGTCTCCTTTTCTGCGGGGAAAGTCGATTGACCACCACGGGGCCACCTAGGCATGGCACAAGCCGGGATGTTACCTTGGGTACATTCCTTATGGATTGGGTTTGAGACTTCTCTTGACTTAGTACATAGTCATTGTTGGTGCGTACGTTGTATTGACAATACTGTGGTAATGAACTTATATCTTTTGGACTAATATATGTGCATTGGTATAGAATCATGGAAAGTATAAAATGTATGCTTGGTAGAGAGCTTTCATTCTTGTGGACTAGTGTGTATGCTTGATAGAGAACACTTATTCCTTTGGATTAGTATATATATGCTTGGTAGAGAACAACGGATACATAATTTACTTTATGTAGTAATATGAACATTATGTTGGGCTTGTAAGTAAACGTTAACTTACTCTAATTATGCATGTGAAATGACTTGGACATATGTTGTGCCATTAAAAGTAGAATATCATGATTATGATAGTTAAACTCGTAGTAGAAGCATGAATATGTTTAATTTCTGTTGTATATACTGCTTATTTATCGCTTCTTACTTCTTTTTAGCGTGCTTATTTTTAGCCTAGTGGAGCATTTCGCCGAGTTCGCACTGCCCACCGGGAACTATTTTTTAATAGTTCTCACGCCTCTGTTTGTTGTTAATTTTCAGAGCCATCCGCATCGGGAGTGGCTAGGGATCGAGGCGAGGGGTTTGCGGCTAGCTAGAGCCATACGGAGATTCTATAGTGACCCGTTGTCATCTTTTCTTTTTGTACTTGTAGAAAAGATGTATTATGTATCTCGTTTAGAGTATTGTATCGTATTCGGATTTAGTTATCTCTGCTTATGTATCTGTGTGGATCTTTATGTTAGAACTAGTGGTTTTTATATTACTCGCTCTGATAGCCGGTCAGGATTACTCTCTTTCCTTCCATGTTTTTAGTAGACGCCTTGTGTGCATTGTGTTTGTTTGGTGTACACGGCGGGTCTGTGCACGCGCCGGCGGGCTTCCGCTGGGCCCGGGGCGTGACAGATTAATTTGGTATCAGAGCCTAGGGTTGAGTCTTAGAGGACCTAGCAAGCCTTAGGCCGGTTGGACGCTAAGGGACAGGAACGAGAGAGACGGGGTCTTTGGGACCATTGTGAGCGAAAGTATTGTGATTGGGTCATAATTATAACTCCATAAGTGTTGGAGTTGGATCGAAGTGGACGACATCTATGTCTTTGCAGGATCACGTTGGCGGCCGACAACGTGATATCAAGGAATGGTTGGAAGTCACTTCATTACTTTCGCATGATTGGGATATTGTGTTTATGAGTGGGGCTGCGTTGGCATAGGTTGTTTAACCTGTGCTTGTTATGTTTGTTGCAGCTTGAGGCATCGGCGACATCCGCGATGGCGACCGAGGCGACTGAGACCGGGAAGCCTGCATCCCCCCGATCCAGCGAGATTCGGGAGTTGAAGGAGCAGTTGACAACCTTGGTCGGCGTGGTGGAGCGACAGGCGAGCGTTGTGCTACTTCAGTCAAGCTCTACGCCGCCAGACGAGGGATTGGACGACTAGAGAATCGCCGAACCGCCAGACGATCGACTCGTGAGGCCCTGGAGGGCTCGGCCGAGCGATAACCGCAAAAAAAAGGTATGGACACCAGAGTGGCCAAGGAGACCACCAAGAGCAAGGAGCTACATGTCGGCGAGTCGTCGAAGAAGATAAAGAAGAACCGAGGTCGAGGACGCGGCTCTTTCTACGGGAGGAATCCGCCAAGATATCCCAGGAGCCAGAGCCAGTCGCAAGGACGAGGCTCATCTGCACCACAGAGAGGGCCAGATCGCCGTCGAGTTTTTAGTTGCGTGATCTGCGGTGGCCGTCACTACCCATCGCAAAGGCTCACGTGCAGGGCAGTGTGCTACTTGTGTGGCTGTGCGGGCCACCTTCGACGGGAATGCCCAAGGAGCGGCAAGACTACTGGAACATCGGCGCCGACGTCGACAGGAGGGACATTTAGTGGAGGTGTACCCGCTGACCCACTGGAGCTAGATGTGATCCCGCAGAGAGCCACCGCAGTAGCATGTCTTACGTGCTTTCGAAATTCCTACCGATTGTAATGATTGCACCTTTTGCACTTTCGATCGGCTATTCGCCGAGTTGTTTGCTTAGACTCTTCGCGTTGCTTGAGGGTTGATTGGGTAGTTGGGTGTGTCGTTTTACCACCCTACCTCGAGAGAGTTTTGTGTGCCAACGAATGGATTGGCTTAGTTGAGGAGGAGATTTGTGGGTACTTGATGCCCTTTGCCGCGCGAGCTAAATTGACTCGTCTTGGGGACTTGAGCACTTTTAGTGCACCTTATGGTTGTGTTTTCCGCTGGTTGCGATGATTTTCCTCCCTACCTAAATTCAGGTAGTTTTGGAGTAGATTTGGGGCCTAATTGGCCGATGACCGTTGGATGTGCGAGAATCCTCAGAAGGAAGGATGTCTCTTGAGTGGTGGTTGATGTTTCCCGACTGAGTCACAAATCGTGAGTTCAGTTGGCGGGGAGGTTTGGTATCTAGAGTTCTGCTTCATGGTGGAGCGCTCTCGCTTGACGTGAGACCTTGAGTTCGTGTTGATCGTGGCGTCGACCATCGTGATCTAAATTGAACCACGATCGAGATTTTGGAACCAAGTTGAGGCTCGTTGATTGTTCAATCGACCTTGCGAGTTGATGTACTCGAATGATTGATTGCAATCCGAGTGCTTTGAGGCCGGAGTTTGAGGTTGTACCTCAAACGGACGTTGTTGTTGGGTTGAGACATCACGAAAATTACTGTGATGTTACCTAAACGTGTAGTGCGCCACCAACGTTAGGGATTTGTGGAATGTTATTCCCAGCCCTTCTGGATGGATTTGTGGGATCGGAGGCTATTGGCCGTGAGTATCTTGTCGAGAATAAGTGAAGACTGGCTGCGTCGACGGATGGACGAGACCGAGATATGGAACTCCCATTAATGGGTTGAGCGATTCGAATCTCGAGAGGAATTTACCATGTACCTACCTTTCCTCGTCGGTTCTTGCATAAGGATTTGAGTACGCTGTTTGGAGCAGCGAGAAAAGGTTATGAAACTGATGTTACTGTGGTGGTTGGACGAGAAGCTCGGGTTAGCCCTAATCATAATCTTTGTACAAGATGGATTGATAGAGAACTTTTAATGAGGTTTGAGTGAACTACTCTCTATCATTGGAATTGGAATCTATAAGTTGTGGACAACTAGAAAACCCAATGCTAAGGAAAGCATTGAGGACGAGGATGTTGAGTGATACTTCACGAGCTACCGAGTGGCTAAGGTCAAGAGTTAATCTCCAGAGGATAAGTCCTTAGCCTGGGCACGTGAAGAGTTTAAGCGGACACTAGGTTGAGCTGTTGGGAACTCCCACAGGGACAACGGTTGTGAAGCCTCTAGCGATTGAGGCCAAGAGTATTGGATCAAAGAGATTACTAATGGAAGTCGAGAAGACTCTTAAGTCGACCCACTATAATGATTATCGAGTGGATGTTGAGACTATTACCTCCCTAATGGAATCAGGTTTGAGGGGGAAACATTGTGATGCCATGCCATAGAATGAAATCCAATGATCTTCATTGGTGAGTTATTGGATGATTTACTTGATCTTTGTCACAGTGGAGTGGAATTGCACTTCTATGCAAACTCTGGATGAAGTTGACCTTGGGTGGAAGATCATAGTCAGAAACTGATTGACGACCAACTGAACACTCCGGTGGAGTTTCGATGGATTACCGGACGGGTATAATTTCCGGAATCTTTCATGATTAGTACTAGTATATCCTCCTTGGAAGGATATATGATAGAGTTCCTAGTTTAAAGGCAAACAAGCAGAGCTGGGTTTTCGCCATCGATTTGGTCGAGGAATGTGAGAGTTGGAACTTAGCCTTTGGGAGCTTCCAGATTCTTGTGGACCGGCCGAGAAACTGGTTTAGCCTAGCGAAGTTCGAGGAATCGCTATAGAAGATGCTTACTTTTCGCCGTATCTTGGAGCCGCGGAATTCTACGATGTTTGTGCTTTGGAGCAATTCACCAGTCTTGAGACCTTGCGGACTAGTTTGTGCACTCTTAGAGTGTACTTACCATCCCCTTCGGATGGGTTGGTGTTGTGGTTGATCCGCAGTTTCGCGGACGAAACTCCTCTTTAGGAGGGGAGAATGTGACGCACTGAGCTTTTGCAAATAGCAAGGTTCGAGTGTTGGATGTGAGATCTGAGCTTTTCCAGATTTTCTGGAGGGTCGTTGACTGTGTTCCGACCTATGGCACGTGTACCGAGGTTAGTGGATGAATCCCAAGCACTAAAGTCTAAAAAGTTGAATTTTAGGCGGATTATTGTACGGTGTCCTGTGTAGAGAAAGAAATAGAAAGTTGTAGACAAGAATCGCATATACCAGACAGGGGAGGATTCTCAGACCGGTATGGGAGGATCGTGGGACACCAACCCGAGCCTCGGTTTGGTCGTTGCTACAGTCCGACTCTGCATGCACTTGGCTTGTACGCATGCTCCGCGCAAATTCCAAACCGCAGGATCGTTTTGCGTTTGTGCACCCCTTTATGACACCAAAGCCCTTAGGGCTTTCCTCTTTGTGCTGTGGACGTGAGAGGGAGAGAGGTAAGAGCTCCTCTCTTTTTTCCCTTTTCCCTTTTGAGTTTTGGGTGGTTTCTTTGAGGATTGATCACTCTCCTTCTCTCTTTTGGCCTCTTGGTGCATGTTCCACCATGGATGAAGCTTGGAGCTTGAAGTTGGTGCTTGGTTGTGGGTAGAACTTCAAGCCTTGAGGATTTTGGAGCTAGAAGAAAGCTTCAAAGAGGTAAATAACATACTTCTTTCCTCTAGTTTCGAGTTTTGTGCTCTCTTTTGGTAGAAACCCTAGTTTTGGGATTCTAGGGTTAGAATTGGGGATTTTCGATTTGGAGCTTTTAGATCCTAATTGATGGGTGTAGAACTCTCTATTAGGTTGGATTTGAAGATCCATTGGGTCGATTTGAGCTTTGGGCAAGATCTTCTTGATCAAAGGTAATTTCCACCTCTTTTCTATGTGAATTTTGGTGAAGTTTGTTAGATGTTTATTTGAAGCTTGTATCCCTTCAAATATTTATCTTAGGGTACTAGAAGTCTGGGGGCAACTTCGTCGACTAATCGAACAGATTCGAAGCGTATCCTGGGTTTGATCTCACCGAAATGGGTGAACTCTTTCTTTGTCCTCTCTTGGGTTTTAGGACATGTTTATATGTTGACTTGTGCTCTTTAAGACATGCTTGAATTTATGGGAACATAAAATGACTATGTTATGTATAGTGGGATTTACATGCTCTATGTAGTAGAGACTTATATGTGGTTTGGGCATAGTTGACTAAAATTGAGACTATTTGTTTGTGCCACCATAAGAAGCATGCTAGAGTATGATTATTAAGATGAACCTTTAAGGGTGCTTAATGTTTGGATTACTTTTAAAGTATCACTCATATTTACATTATGATACTTGTTAGAGACAAGTAATTAGAACTAAGTGTTCTTCCTTAATGCTTGGTAGATAAAATACATGGCTTTGTGACTTGGTAAATAAAAAGGTGTTGACCTTAAAGTGAATGATATACCTATATGATTGAGACACATGCACGTATGAGCCTTGGTATGTTTCCGCCTTATACTTGTTGTAGACAAGATAGTAATGTTAATATAACATAAGACATGATAAGATCTTTGTGATATTCCTTGGGTGCATTTATTCTAGTATTATATCTAGCTTTGGCCTTTGTGATATTGCACTCGATCTAGGGATCGGCGATTTCTATTCCATGTTTAGACATGAGGAAAGGTAAAGTAAAGCCCTTGGGGCATTTTATATGAGTTATTGGCATATACTATAAGTGGTTTAAACTCTTTGCATTGTGATATTTGTGTGCTTTATAGTGGAAAGGACATGTGTATTTTAATACTATGATGCTTGTGAGTAATGCATAGTTCTCTTACATATGGTGTTGATAGATATCTGTTCGATAATTGTTGGATATTGCATGTTATAACTCCTTGGAAATCTTGTTTATATAATGAATTATCCCAAGTAGGATAGTGTCATTTGAGTTGTATATGTTTTACACGTCTTGTGTTTTGATAGAGAGTTACCACCCAAGTAGTTGTAAATGAGTTGTGACATGTTGAGCTACTTTCCGACCGTCGAGTCGACGTGTGAGATTCCAAGTCGTGGACTTGATGATTGAGTATCCCAAATAGGGACCCTATGCTATGATTACGCTTGCTTGCCCTTGTGCTCATTCGCACATGCTTGTGAGGCTCGCTACCTACAAGCCGGCACTCCGGAGTTCGCCTTGCGATACGTTCGCCGTGCGGGATTGGGCGCCGACAGTGGATTGCCGTGTTCTTAGGTCTCCTTTCTGCGGAAAGTCGATTGACCACCACGGGGCCACCTAGGCATGGCACAAGCCGGGATGTTACCTTGGGTACATTCCTTATGGATTGGGTTTGAGACTTCTCTTGACTTAGTACATAGTCATGGTTGGTGCGTACGTTGTATTGACAATACTGTGGTAATGAACTTATATCTTTTGGACTAATATATGTGCATTGGTATAGAATCATGGAAAGTATAAAATGTATGCTTGGTAGAGAGCTTTCATTCTTGTGGACTAGTGTGTATGCTTGATAGAGAACACTTATTCCTTTGGATTAGTATATATATGCTTGGTAGAGAACAACGGATACATAATTTACTTTATGTAGTAATATGAACATTATGTTGGGCTTGTAAGTAAACGTTAACTTACTCTAATTATGCATGTGAAATGACTTGGACATATGTTGTGCCATTAAAAGTAGAATATCATGATTATGATAGTTAAACTCGTAGTAGAAGTATGAATATGTTTAATTTCTGTTGTATATACTCGTTTCTTATTTATCGCTTCTTACTTCTTTTTAGCGTGCTTATTTTTAGCCTAGTGGAGCATTTCGCTGAGTTCAGTAATTGCCCACTGGGAACTATTTTTTAATAGTTCTCACGCCCTCTGTTTGTTGTTCATTTTCGTAGCCATCCGCATCGGGAGTGGCTAGGGATCGAGGCGAGGGTTTGCGGCTAGCTAGAGCCATACGGAGATTCTATAGTGACCCGTTGTCATCTTTTCTTTTTGTACTTGTAGAAAAGATGTATTATGTATCTGTTTAGAGTATTGTATCAGATTCTGGATTTAGTTATCTGTTTATGTATCTTTGTGGATCTTTATGTTAGAACTAGTGGTTTTTATATTACTCGCTCTGATAGCCGGTCAGGATTACTCTCTTTCCTTCCATGTTTTTAGTAGACGCCTTGTGTGCATTGTGTTTGTTTGGTGTACACGGCGGGTCTGTGCACGCGCCGGCGGGCTTCCGCTGGGCCCGGGGCGTGACAAACAGAGAGTCAAATGGCACAGTCAAAATTTCGGTCTTCACATTATCCCCTCCTTATAAGAAGTTTCGTCCCCGAAACTTGACCAGGTACCCACCATAACCAATTTGGATATTGGTCCGCCCACGCGGTATCACCTTTGAGTACTGGTCGATCACACTTCCATAATTCACGACAGCTCAGCTATCGTTACACCTGGACGGGACGAGGGGAAGAATGTACTAACTCCAAAACTACTAACCAAGACTCACTGGAATCAATACCATCTTATAACTTGCGACAAAGACAAATTCCGCGACCAGATATCCGATCCCAACTTGCCAATTCCGAGATAATAATTTATCCCTCATAATTACTAGGTCCACTCAACCTTGGTCCACATAGCCGAAGCCGACTCGGCTACGTCGAAAGTTCACGGGACAACACCATAAGTCCGGAGTGTAATCTCAAAGGCCGAAAAGCACACTTCGACTAGCCAACAACGTCAACCTGCTTCCTTCGAGCAAATACGAACGTTGTTCAACAACTTGAGTCCAAACACTCACCTCGGAGACCACAGTCTCACACCAGTCACTAGACACACTGTCGAAGTCAAAACCTCATCAACAGAAAGCTACTTGTGGCATTCGACAATCCTAGGTCCAAGACCTCACTTTCCACCTGACCAAAAAGTCTAAGGTCCACAATACTAATTGATCTAGACAATTTTGTCTCCTCAACTTAATCCAGTACCAACAGACCACCAAATGCTCTTTGCAAGTCCATCATTTGATGCACAGGTCGCCAATCGCATATGCGATACTAACCATAGGTGATGCTCAACATCCGTCTCCACGAGACCCTACCGCTGTCGTCCATACCAGAACCCTAGCGATCGATGTTCCCAGCAACACCCAAATATCCGTCTCATTGAGACCCAGGCGCACCTGTCACCACTTTGATTGGACAAGCATACCATTCCAAGATTTGCATATTAAACCAGGTCGCAAACCTTACGTGCTATCACATTTTTACAGTGACAAACGAGGCCAACCACCAGGCTCAAGTCACTCAACAACTGTGACTCCGAACTTCTCGGCAAACAGACCGAGGCTACTAACCACACAACCCTTTTAGTTGCGGAAGGCACAACTAAAGAACTAATAAGCACCTAGACTCGAACTAGAGTCAAAACCACCAGCAGTGACGTTCAGTCAACTGCGCAAAACCTGCCAGGGAATAACCCAGGCTCACTACGTGGTCAGAGATGACCAACACTCTAGCTTTCCCTCAAGACACTTTATCGAACAAATCGACCCAATCCATAAGTCCCAAACAGGGAAAATGGTATTTCGTCCGACTTTCGACAGTATATTGTCTGCAGCCAATATACTTATCAAAAGAAAGGCGAAATATCCGAAGATCCACTACCAACAACAGGTTGAAAATGTGACACATCGAAGTATCAAACCACCTGATACCTCTTCACTGAACCAAGAGTTCACAACCATTATCATCGAAACATCGACTTTACAAGTCGACAATCGAAAATAGAACGACCGACTCACAGGGAGTCCCATAGCTTTCAACCTCTGAAAGCTACTAGCGACACTAAGTCACAAACACGCAACTGAGGCTTTAGGAAATGGTTTCGCAAACCCATTTCCGCACCACAACCGAGCTATACTGGAAGCTTCGAGAACTCCATCAATACTCAGGAGTAACCCGCATCAACTCAACTTCTATCGCCATCCACAGACGATTCCACAATACACCCAATTTAGGTGTTAGAATACCCGTACACGATATAGGCCTCAACGGAAACCTGACACCACAACTGTCTCAGACCGACTCTAGTACGCGTCACTTTGACGTACGAACTCGTTAAAGGTCAAAAGATAATCGCCGATTCCATCAACAAGAAGGGATAGGCGTCGCAACCCTACCCAGAATACCTGCGAGGCAACACCAACGTTGCAGTCGCCAAAACAGCTGCTAGCTGCTAATCAAACCCTGGACTACCCCCATGTAGTCCTACCAAAGTCACGATCGAAATTGGTCGAAGCACTGTCTCAGTAAAGACACTCGCAGTAGCTCCCGTGTCTAAGTACAACAGGGGTATAGGCGTCGGCAGTAAGGACACTCGCCTCTGCTCGCAAGTACTGGCCCTTCCAGGCCCCATCTGACATCAGGGGAACCTCACCCCACCACTCGATGTCCAAAAAAAAAACACCACCAGTGTTCCCCACTACGACACAAGCTTCTGCGAAAACTGTAGCACATAGGAAAATACCCGTGCACTCTGAGTTTACCAAACTCGAACGCAACCCAAGAAAGAAGTCCAAACCCCGCACTCTCACGTGCCTATAAACCGTAGGTCTTCCTAGGGTCAACCTAACCAATGGTTCAGTTCTCTTTTTGTTCAGTTCAAATTCTTTTCAAAACAACCTGTGAATGGTGGTGTGGTTGTTACTTGGCTCTGATACCACTTTAATCCGTCACGCCCGGTCATTTTAGAGTATAAAACACAATGAATTTTTTTTTATATAAACCTTGACCCCAAGGACATGTCAGACCTGCCACAAATACAGAGAGACCACTGTACACACGGACAGAGTCTCCCCTGTATTTGCACGGCATCGCACAAGTACATAGAGTCTGAAATACAGCCAAACAACCACAAAAAAGCGTAAATGTAAAGAAATTAATTTACATCCATACACAATCACCATTCACCACAGGTTCATTCACATTTACTCATTCATAAAACCACATCTATCATTTGAAATGTTTCTTACTCGGAAACTGGTTTTGAAATACTAAGTTATAAAATCTACGATAAAACCTTTTAAAAGTTTCCCACACTAAACCTTTTCTTTTTAAAACGCTACCACGAGGGGCAGAAAACCGTTTTGTAACATAAATCCAAAACCATTATGAAAACCCAATATTACTTGATATCCCAAAGTATAAGTAGAGAACATGAACCATATATATGTCTAAGTCATAAACAAAGTAGACAGGAAGGGTAGAGGAATAACCGACAAAGGGACGGAGCTATGTCGCGAACTAGACTCGCTCCTCACCAGCTGTCCCACTAATCCCTGCAATGTTACCTGAAAAAGAAGGCGAGGGGTGAGAACATGTAAACATGTCTCCCCCTCCCAGTGGATACCTCGCAGAGATAGACACAAGAGGAGATAATAGTAGTACGAGCTATGATAAACAAGTAAATGGAGAGAGATATATAGATATGAAACAACAAACATCGTAAGTATGCGTCAATGTATAAAAGCTCAAAAGTACCCAATCTGAACCAATGCTCTCTTGGTCAGCACCGCAGACCTCAAGCCAGCTCTCTTGGTTGGCACCGCGGACCTCAAGCCAATGCCCCTACTACTCTCCCAAGCATATAACCACATTTAAGGCTCACGGGTCGATCCGCTGTCGAACCACTTTTCCGGAAAAGAATACCCTCACTTGCGGTGGATCAGACCGCTGGTGTTCGTGAAATGCGATGAGTACGTACCGGGCGATCAATGTAGATATGTTCAATTATTAACCATCGGCAACTAGCCGACAATCCCGCCCCCAGTGGCCCATCGACCACGTGGGTCGTCAAGTAACTGTAAGAACCAACCAGGTACCAAGCATCGAGTGTGACGGACCAAATAGGTCCCAAAGTATGCAAAGTAACTGACCAACCAGGTCCTGAGTAGAGAAAGAAACTGACCAACCAGGTCCCCAACTATGCAAAGTAACTGACCAACTAGGTCCTGAGTAGAGAAAGAAAGAAACTGACCAACCAGGTCAACTAGGATGGAACAACTCAACATCCTCTCAACTGTATGCAAGCACTACCGAAGGAAACACGAGAACTGACCACTCAGGTCAACTAGGATGGAACAACTCAACATCCTCTCAACTGTATGCAAGTACTACTGAAGGAAACACGAGAACTGACCACTCAGGTCAACTAGGATGGAACAACTCAACATCCTCTCAAATGTATGCAAGCACTACTGAAGGAAACACGAGAACTGACCAACCGAACAACAAGGTCACTGAGTACACTGAAGTAAACTGACCGAACAGTCGCGTATGTCATAGGTCGACAAGAAGTAATCTACTCCTACACATGATACTAAACATGAAAACACCGAGTAGAGTAATACCGTAACAAACAAACAAGATATATCTAGGATAAATAATATAAACAAAGAAGTGGAAGGAACGTCACCCGTGTACCACTATACGGACGTCGGATCGAAGTACCCACCAAGACGATCGTCGCGCCCGACTCCCGACCGCAAAAAGAGTGTCAACCGGACCTAAGGAGGTCCACCGGTTAGTGTCTAACCCACAAATACTAAACACCGAACACATAACTCCATAATTAAACCCACGGAATCGGTTTCCCAAAACCAATTGCCTTATCGAGCCTAAGTCCCGTAAACCTCACCGGACTCCGTCTGACCCACGAATCGTCCCGAAACGCAACGACTCATACCAAGAGTCACCCGCTGCCCCAAACACTCTTATTTAGATATTTTGGCAAAGAAACACAAGTTAACACTACTATACAATTATCGTCGGATAATTGTACGAATACGGTTTCCGAAAGTGTCTATTTCGACACGGAACCCACCGTCGTCACCCGTCATTTCTAAACCCTCAAAATGACACGAGTGACCACCAACAAGGCTCGCCGATCGTTCCTAGTGTAACCAAACAATGCCGAAGAGATCCTGACCAAAACCACGTTATTTCGGCAATTTCTCAATAACGCACCGAAATCGACTTTTCGATTTCCGCTAAAGCCTTCTGATCATGGACAATCACCCGTAGATCAAGCGTACCGAAACACACTACCCACAGTGGCCCCATGGTGCACAATTGCACATAAACCCCTCCAATTACATAAAATCCCAATATTTTATATAATAAAAGGGATCAAACGACTTGTTCACGAAATCCGAGAGCTTAGGACCTTGACGATCACCCAGTGTCATCCCTAACTTCCACATTCTGCCCACAGCAGTCTCGAAGAGTACAATTGCACAAAAGCCCTCCCGATTACCCGAAATCGCACTATTTCACATGATTTCGGGGCTTTTATGGCCCGACTACGTAAACCGGAGGTCAATCGATCACCAAGACACCCGCCGATAGGTTTCGACGTGCCGAAATCGTGCTCACCTTTCGGAGCACTTCCGGACACTGTGGAGAGCGCGAGAGCAACCCGAAGTTCAGCAAACTGCGCGCACTGTTCGGAAAACATGGTTTTTCTCACAAACCAGGGGCTTGTTGACCAGACTGAGGTGAGCGCTGTGATCGTCACTGATAGACGATCACCGTGCTCCTCCGAGGCATCGAAACACCTCGGTCTCCAAAACAGCCGCACGCAACCCGAGATAGCAACCAAAAAGGTCCAAAAAGGATCGACACTCGCCGAACAATGGATCGGGGTCTGCCCGACCAAATCCAAGGTGAGCACGATGATCAGCGATGCGTCTAGATCATCGTGCTCCCTTTCGTTATGATCGGGGAGGCCCGGAAAGCATAGAACAAGAAAACACCTAAAATAGGCCCTATTTAGAGCTTACCGGAGCTATGATGGACCACGGCACGGCCGGCGGCGGCCGGACGGCGGTCGCGCCGGCCAGTGGGAGGTTCCCTCGCCGTCGAGGGGAGCCGGGCACGCGTCGCCCGGCGGCGGAAGGCGGCGGCGGAGGCGGGCAATGATGCCCTAGGCATCTAAACCCGAGAGAGGTTCGGTCCTGGCCCGGCCACGGGGAGCTCCGGCGGTGCGTGCGCCGGCGCGGGCAAGTGCGGCCGGCCAAAGCCGAGCGGGTGCTCACGCGCCGGCGGCGGAGGTGGCGGCGGCGGCGCGAGGATCCCGAGCTCGCACGAGGCTCGCCGCCCTCATGGCCGCCGCGGCGGCGGCGGCGGCGGCGACCGGACTCCACGGGGACGGCGGAGGCGGTTCACCCGAGGCCTGGAGGAGGAGGAGGGAAGCGGCGTCCGTGCGTGGGGAGGCCGAGAGTCCTCCTCGCCCGTGCTCGCCTGTGCAAGAAGATGGTGCACCATGGTCGCGGCTGTTCGAGGTAACACGGCGCGCGGCGGCGATCGGGGGCGACGACGGCCGACGGGCCGCTTCCGGAAGGGGTCTCTGCCTAGGGACGATGAAGCTCGGGCTCCGATGCTTCCCAGAGCACTATAACTAAGAAGAATGCAAGTTGGGGTTGTAGAGGTATTGAGGGAAGGCCGGGGTTGCTTTTCCGGCGGCCGGAGGCGGCTGGCGGCGGCCGGACGCGAGCACTGAGGGCAGTGGAGGTGAGGGAGGCTAAGGGGGTTCGGGATTTAAGACGAGGGGCCTAGGGTTAGGGTTTCCTAAGGGCCTCTTTTATGCATAATGCAATTATTGCACAAAAGCCTCTCGAAACCCAATATTTCATATCTAGACCTTGACAGCGCGTGTATCTTGCGCAAACACACCTCTACGTGTGATTTCTCACGAAACGTACATAAAATACTAGGACTTTTGCGAAATTACCATCTTGCAATTTCCGACCTCTCCTCGATCGCCTCGCACTTCCGAAGATCCGTCCGTCCGATTTATAACGGATCGCACCAAGGCGATCAGCACGTCGAAGACATCAAACCCACGATTTTGGTTTGTCTCGATCGGTCACGGATTCGCGAAGAAATCCGTCCGCTCTCTGATTATCCGATTTGCCAACATCGACCCCTTTGCGATCATTTTGCAATTTCCGACGATCCACTCGTCGGATTTGCAAACGGACTGCACCATCGCGTTCAGCACGACGGAGACATCGAATCTAGCATGTTATTTCATTCGATCTGGTCTCCGATCTGCGACGAACCCATCTCTCCATCAATTCCCGTAATAAACCAACTTATTATATACTTTATATATGTAAAATCGTTCGACCCTTTTTCTCGACAACCGTGCATCGGAATTCGATTCCGCTGCCAACGGTTCCAAAGATATCCGAGCCGTTCGAAACGAGCTATTGGAAGTCTATATTTGGAATCCAACACGTACCCGAACCTAACTTCTATTCCCGCTTATCCTAAAACTCGAAGGGTTACTATTCACTTTAAGTCGCTTTCGGTCGCATAACTTTTCCGTTTTAGCTCATTTTCTCCGAAACTTGACCTGGTTATGTAATTAAATTACACACATAAACATCGTCGAGAGTCAAATGGCACGTAAAATTTCGGTCTTCACAGATGATTACGTCCATGCTTGCGAATTAGAGACACTACGCGACGTTGAGTTAGGTTTAGGTGGTAGGCCTACGTGGGAATTCTGGTCTATGGGCCATCCGTGATAAAACGAGATAAGCGGCTTAGTCGATAGCTCTGGTAGTATGAGAGTGTAATATACTGAACTTCTATAATTATGAAATTTTGGTGGAAACAAGCTTAAAAGGCTAGTTAAAATAGTTCTATCGAAGTTTGAAGAGTATTCGAGTGTTTTCAGCGCAAACTGAACGTGAAAACAGACTCAGAAAGGTAAAATATGTCGAAGTGGCAGAATTTGTATTGAGTGCCGGTACTAGAATCTATGTATCTACGCAATACAAAATGAGAAAATGAGCTTTCGGGATTTGAGGAATCAAACCTGAGTACCGGTACTGAGTTCGTATTGGGTGCTGGTACTAGAAACCGAGTATCGTACGCAGCAGAAAATTGAGAATCCAATGTTTGGGTTTTGAGGTACTGGAAACTGGATCTCGAAACTGGATGCCCAAGTATCGGTATGCCAACCTGAGTACCGATACTCAGCCTTTTGATAATTTCATGTGAGGGCCTATTTAAGATGGGGCCCTATTCTCTTTCTCTGCAGAACACACACGCACGCACACTGAGAGAGAGGGGGGACCTCATCTTTCTTTCTCACTCTCTTCTCCTTCTTCTCCAACTTGGAGATCTTGGTGGAGATCGAGCTCGGGAAGCTCGGAGGAGCAGTGAATCGAGCTCTCAGGCGCTTGGTGGCTCAGAGCGCTTTCGACTCGCGGTTCATTTTGGGTTAAGAGATTAGGATTTTTGGTTAAATCCCTTGAAATGAAATTCTAGAGTCCCTTAGATGATTCTATGCTTGTTTAATCAAGATCTCTCCATGGATTTAGAATATTTTTGAAGAAATTAGAATCTAGGGCTTGGATTTGGGGTTTTTGTTCCTATGAGATTTGGAACTAAATTGATCTCATAAATCTCTAATTAAAGGGTAAATCGATACGGGGGACAACCTTGATTTGGATTACAGCGGGGTTATGGCATCCAATTGGGAGATATCGCCGGATTTCATCCGTTAGGCATGGGTTGAACCGAATCGGGCAATGTTGGCCGCAGGAGTCCGGTTACAAGTGTTTACAAGCAATCAAAAGCGTTGTGAGGTGGGTTGTGTTTCACTGAAGTGATTAGGTCGCTTCCATGTCTAGAAAATAAAGTATGGTTCTATTGTTGATGCATGTATATATGTAATGGTAGGTTATGTGTGGTAAATATGAATGAATGAATCATGTGTTACTTGATGGAATAACCTACCGTTGGATAAGAACATAGGCATGTGGAACATATAGGAGATGTATATGTATGCCTAGGTGTGGATAATGAACATAGGTCGATAAAAAATTAGAGGGTTCGACTATTGAGAAATCAAGGACTAGATGACATAAAGACTATGAATCCTAGGGTAAATTGTATTGTTACCCCGAACTTTTGGCAAAGTTTCACTTTATCCCTCGAACTTCTAAAATGGACATATAATCCCATAAACTCTAATATTTCATTCAAGTTACCACTTCCGTCAATTTTTCGTCAAGCTTCGTTAAATGGAAACGACTTAAGGGATAAAACGAATGAAATATTAGAGTTTAGGGTGTTAAATATCTATTTTAAGAGTTTGAGGGGTTAAGTGAACTCGCCAAAAGTTCAGGTGGTGGCAATGCAATTTACTCCTAGGACTCTTGACTCAAAATTATTTTATTATAATATTTTACTATAATATGTTACTTATGCATTGACTACTAATCCTTAAGTTAGTGATCATACTTGATTTTGAATTTATATATATTTTTTATCCTAAAATAAATCATACAATACTTTATTCTATATTTTATTGTAAATAAAATAAAAGCGAAAAAAATAAATTGGAGTGGCTTAAAGATAAAAAAAAGAGTGATACTAACTACCTACAATGCTCGAACACTCTATCGTTCTAGTGTACTCGCTTAATATGGTTCATTTACAATAGGCGTCCTAACTCGATATAGAGATTTTAATTCTCGCTTAATTTTTTGTAGTACTGTTTTTTCCTTTTATCTTTAGAATTATTGTTCTAAAACATTATAAAATATTATTTTATATTTTTAAATTAAAAATTTTTAATTAAAATGAAGTATAAAAATTTTATTTTAGGCTACAATAAAATTACATTGCATAGTTTCATAAGAAATAAGTGCATTTTCTAATAAAATTTTATTTTATATTTTTATATTAAAAATTTTTAATTAGTGAAATGAAGTACAAAAATTTTATTTTAGGCTCCAATAAAATTACATTACATAGTTTCATAGAAAATAAGTGCATTTTCTATAACAATGATTCTAAAGATAAAAGGGACAAACGAGTACTACAAAAAATTAACCGAGAATTAAAATCTCTATATCCTAGTGTGGACACCTATTGTAAATCAACGTACAAAGAGTACAAAGAGAGTGTTCGAGCATCGTAGGTAGTTAGTATCGCTCTTTTCTTATCTTTAAGCTACTATAATTCATTCCTTTCGCTTTTTATTTTATTACAATAAAATATAGGATAAATTATGGTATGATTTATTTTAGAATAATATATATATATATATATATATATATATATATATATATGTAGTCCAAGCTACTATACTCAACAGCAGGTATCATGTTTAAATGTTACCCGTGTCGTGCGTATCAAGACGGGGAGCGCACGACTATGCCACAATGCAAGAGGTGGCACGCGCATGGCGGGGTCTCAAACCCCCGCGTGTCACGGCAGACACAGTCATTGCGTCGCGACGAGATGCAGCCGCATTTCCGCCATAGTCAAGTACACTACAGCACGCGCCGCGCCAAGACTATGCAATTTCTTTTTTTTTTTTGCTTTTTTTTTTTACTTTTATTTTTTTTTTCTTTTATTTTGTTCTTTGGGGTATCCAAAACATTCTAGATACCACATGCCCCTTCACAAAGACATTGCAAATCTAAAATTACTTATAAGGTAAGTCAAAAAAGTTATAATTTAATTTTTTTGTTTATCAATATACGGACAAAAGATTTGTCCGAACTTTTTGCTTCTATAAACAAATTTGAGCCACATCAAATATACAATTTTATTTTTGTGCTAAAAGATTGAAAATCGATAAAATTAAAATCTAAATTAAATCAATTGATACTTAAATTTATTTAATTTATTTGTCATATAATTTATTGTTTAATTATATTGATAGATCTACTATTTTTTAAAAAAATAATGTTAAAAATTATTTGAAAAATTATTTTTAAAATTATTTTTTTGTATTTTATAAAAGAAAGACTCGTAATATGGTCAAAAAAAAATAAAAAAGATGTCTTTGCATTTTAAAAATTCTAACCTATAATAATTTCTATTCTACATCGATATAATTATACTTTACATACGTAAAAAATTACAAATATGTTAATTGATGAGTATAGTAAGCTATATATAGCAAATTTTCATAATTATTTATTTAAATCTATCAAAATAACATTATAAGAGTTTATTGGAATAAAAAAAACTGATTTAACTCCATGCCAAACGTGCAAGATAGGGAGGTCGTGCGTATCGTTGGCACGCAAGCGTGCCACGTGTCAAGACGCAAGCGTGCCCGTGCCGCACCGTGCTAGGGTAGTAACGCACGCCCGTGCCACACGCACTTTAAACCTTGGTATAGACTCTCTTGTACTCATAAGTTTTTTGCCATTAGATCTACCCATTAATCAATTTCATCCGTTAGATTATACTATTCAACCAACCATCCACTCAACCCTAGGGGGCCCACTATCATCCTAACCGTAACCACTCTCATCCTAACCGCTCATTTTTTTCATCTGAACGGCTAAAAACTTATGAGTATAAAGGACTCTATACTCATATAAGTATAGTAGCCCCATCCTATATATATATATATATATATATATATTCAAAAACAAATATGATCACTAACTTGTGAGTTAGTAGTCAATCTATAAATAACATATTATAATAAAATAATTTATAATCAAGAGTCATACAAGGTAAATTGACCGCAATTCCTCAACTTTTGGCGAAGTTTCATTCCTCAACTCCTAAAATAGACATTTAACATCCTAAACTTTAATATTTCATTCGCTTTACCCTTCCGTCGCTTCCTAAGGTTAACTGAGCTTTGACGGAAACCGGAAGGGGTAACATGAATAAAATATTAAAGTTTAGGGAGTTAGATGTCCATTTTAGGAGTTCGGGGTAAAATGAAAGTTCGCCAAAAGTTCAGGAGGTAATAATGCAATTTGCCCATGAATCCTAGGTGTGGCCAACTAGGATGGAAAAGAACAAGATTGGATATTTAACCTAGTGTCATTGAATATAGACCGGAAAATGTAGTGGTAGGTAGACCACTTGGATTGAAATGTCATTGAACCTAATGTCATTGAACATAATAGGTTGGAAATGTAGTGGTAGGATGACCACTAATACATGAATGACATGAACCAAGGAAAGTTGATAATATAGAATAAATGACGAACCCTTGAGACTTGGAATAGAAATGATGTGCACATCTAAGGGATTTTGGTATCAACTTAGGCGTGTACGGCGAGTTCGCGCCGAAGGCCGGGATACCTGTGGCCCAAGAACTTGAGCTATTGTCTGGCATGTGCGGCGAGTTCACCGCCGGATGGCTAAGTCAAGTAAAGGATTACACCGCCCGACGACTCAAGCCATTGTCTGGCGTGTGCGACAAGTTCGCCATCGGATGGCTAAGTCAATGAGGCGGTAAGTTGTGAATGATTGACTCAAAACCGAGTCGGGTGACATAGCTTGGCTAAGATAAAAGAACTTTAGGAGCAGATTGTACATATAATGGATAGTGAAATACAAACTAGAAGAGGAATATCTACTTGCATTGATTTCATTATTGCATTTAGTGAGGCGTAAGCATGATGTTTATTTAATTGCATAAAGTTGAACCATATGTTATATGTTGGACTAACTTGCTTATGTTGCCTCATTTGGACCTGGTGGGTCGAGCTCTTCTCTTAGGTGGCCGTACTCACTAGGAACTATGTTTATAATTCTCACCCCCATATCTTTCAGGTCCACACATGGGCGGCGCGTGAAAAAGCGTAGCTCGGTAGATAGCGCCCTACCACATGTGACCAGAGATAGATGTACCCTGAGTCAGCATATCTTAGGGGTATAGAATGGAAAGAAAGAAACAAAATTATAATAAAATTGATTGTATTTGGAAGGAAAAGGAATGTAAATATAAATGTAATGTGAATGCGAACGAATGCTTGTAATAGTGTAGTATTTATATTTATGATACCTTCCATTTGCAATCTTTGTATGAATTCTGTTCTTGTTTGGAACCGTGTGAATTGTATTGATTGTGACGCCTTGGGCGAATAGAGGAAGCTTTGTCAATTCGGCCGTCTATCGGCGCATCTGAATCCGACCAAATTAAGTGGCAGGTCTCGGGACGTGACACCAAGTGTATGTACAGTCAAATTGAAGTAACCTCATTGTGAATAGCAAGGCAAGTTAAAGGACCAGTTACACTACTGCAACAATGAGTAAGTCCGACGAGTGAGTAGACATCCAAGTGACTTCTTGTGTTGGTCACGCTAGGTACCCTTGTTCTCTAACAATCTCCTGTACATTCGCTAGCTCCAGTGTCCCCATGCTGTTAACTCGAGACTCGTCTACCCAAGGAGGGAAGTGACTTGTGCACCAATTTCACCGGATCAATCACAGTTTCCGTAATGATCCATCAATCGAGAGCATTTAGGAATTAACCATCAATAATAACACATCTCAAATTCTCAACTCTTGAGAATACGTATCATTATCTTATTAATTCCTTAGACGATTCATTTTAGGGCATACATCTAGCATTGACACTTCTGAGGATGCTCCTCCAACGGTGATCGAGAGACCTCCAGATGCATTCAAGCTATGCATTTTTATGAACCAAACCTTGGAAAAATAAAGAAGTTCGAGTTCGGTTGGTTAATGATGTGAAGCGACAGATATGAACCTAATTAATTATTTATTAATCCACAATGCCTGATCTATAATTATACACCAAAGTGCCTCTGCGGGTTTCTTTCAAACATCCTCATCAGCCTCCTATATGATGCATGAAAATCTACTTTACTACAGTATGGTTTAACACATTGCAGTTTGACTGAGCTAAACCATTATCAGCTTGATATCTGCAGCAACTAATTAAGCATAATTTCAGAACAGTGTAGAAAAGGATTAAAAAGCAAAGTTAGGAATAACTTGCTTGATGGCATCTACTAAAGAAGAGCTAAACAATGTAAAATGGTTAATTATAACTGTTCTATACATATTGCTGGCATCAATTCCAAAACCCCACACCACATTCACTTCCTACAAGAAAAAAAGGTTACAAAAGCAATGAGATCCTGAATGATGGTCATTTCCTCATAGGAGCATTTACAGTTCTCGTTGAGCTTGGCACCGAATTACCCTTATTATGCACTACGAATAATTATGTCAAAACAAGTGACGAATTTTGAGAACAAAAATGTACAAACCTATTGACAAGTGTCTGTGAGTAAAAGCACATTGAATTATAGGCCGAAGCAGCTGCTTCAAGAGTGGTTGCCTACGGAAGATGAGAAGCTGAGGGACAAGAAAACAAACCACCATTTCATCGCGATGTTCCTAATTTCTTTTCTTTTGAAGATCGATCGGTTGGTGGAATGTGATAAGGGAGAAAAACAAAAGCTATGCATCTTCTGTAAAAACTTTGAAAATGAAGTCACGGAACCGCTTTGAGTACTGCTTTGGATCGACAGCAGATATCGAGGTCGGATCATATTGGATAGACTTGTATGCGTGCTCAAGCTTCTTGCTTATATCATAATCTTGCAGAATATCAATGATTCCGAAGAATAACACCACATCGTAAAACTCTCCTGTTGGTTCCCCAATTAGTAGGGATTCAGCATCGGTCCGTACAATCTGCTCGACTCTAGCTGGCATGTTCACACCTAATTTGATTGCGGCCCACCTGCAAGAATTCACAAATTAAACTCCGGAAAGAGTAGAATGGAGGCCACTTCAAATAAAATGTTATGGAAAGGGAAGAAAAACGGCGCCCCTTAAAGTAGAATGTTGTGCCGAGCAAGTTACAAGCGGTGCCGAACATTTAAATTTGAAGTGGCTCTGTTCGGATAGATATATAAGGCAATGACTAAACTGACGTATCTCCAAGTTGGTTTATTATTTATGAACTATGATTGTATACACTAGCAAGCAATTAGTTTTTAAGCCATCAAATTCTGATGAAACAAGGTTTGAAGCATTGTGGTGGTTCCCTATACAATCCTAAATAGATAGATAGGCATTTTCTTCTTCCGTACCGTGTTGGATCACAAATAAATTGGTCCATGTCTACCCTAGAAAGGCGAGGAGTTCCATCTATTTTGTTATCAGTATCACCGCTACCTGTACCTGGAAAAGTAAAGAAGGGAAAGAAAGAAGAAAAAATCAGGATCATGCTAAAACAGTTAAAAATATATATAACAGTAGTTCTCTAGTATTAAATCTAACCATCGGCAGGGAGTATATCTTGGGTTGCATCTCCAAAATGAACACCCACCAAGAGGCTATAATCCATGATTCTCTCCTGTTCTAGGAATTCACTATCTCTATCCACTTGCCTGAAAAAGAATAGATTTAATAACATTCCACTTCCAACTGTCTGATTTTTAACAAAAGTGGGAAGGAAATAGATCATCCATCCGCGAAGACAGAATCTTATCAATAAGGGATTGCATTCTTCAACTGGAGAAGCATATCACCAACTGCTTCTCTGGTTCCAACCACTATTCTGTAGCATCATGAAAGCGGAGGTCGTGCTTTCAGACATTTTGAGGGCTCTAAAGCATCAGACTGGTTGCATTTGGAGAACATAATCCCAAACTAGGCCTAAGATTGGTAGTGTAACAGGAACAAGGTAGTCAAGCAATTAATTACCTGCAAAACTCTTGGAACCAAGATCGTTGTAGCCGAAAGATAAAATTGAGATCGAGATCTTTCAAAGTAGTGGTCTCATCAATTTCCTCCTCAGGTTTGTCAGTTATACGGCCATGAGAAGAACCCTTCAGGTCAAACCGCTTGTGTATAGCATACTCCGTGCAGAAAAGGTTCCCCATTATGACAAAGCGAACCTGTACTAGTTTTCAAAAGTGATGGTAAACACCTTATATTTTAAAAAAATTATTAGTAAGGCCTTATCATTTGAAGTTAGTTGCTCATCTGCTCTAACCTTTCTCTGAGTAGCCCCAGTTAATTTGACGCAGTGAAGACCGAAGAACTTCGTCACTAAAGTGTTCTCGAAAGCACGGACGTGGTTATAGTAGGCTGGAAGCATCCTCAGAAGCACCTATGAACGTAATATAGATTTGCAAATCAAGACAGTCGTTGTTGGTTCATTTGTTAATTTGAAAATCATAGGCGGACGGAAAGAAGAGAACTGACTTTCACTTCTGATTTCTTCACGGTCTTTATCATGTACCGATCATCATTTGTTAAGTAAAAGAAGCTACCACTTTTCCCTGGTGATGAGAGCTCCCGAAGCGCATCATTCCCACAAATAGAGATCATATAATCTCCAGGATCAACCTGGAAGAGTTTGCGCAATGTCCTGAACATCCATTGCATAAATTTGATTTTAGTCTTGGATACCATGAAGATAAGCCATTGGAAAGAACAAATTATAGACGATAAAACTTGTACAAGGTTCCAAGTTATATAGAGCATAGTCACATTGGTGCCCTGTGGTTTGTTTGTATCTTAATTTTAGGATCGTTTGTATCTTAATTCTGCAGTAACGAATGTGGTATTGTTGAACTGATCAATCCTGTTCAAATCTCAGCTCAAATTGGGGTCTCTTTTCTGGGTTGTGTTTAGACTGAAAGTCTGAAACCCAACCCAAACAGTAAACACAATTAAAACCCAGTCGTAACCCAATTGCTGTTAAGGCCGAAAGAAATTAAGGTCCTTCCAAAAGCTGAGATAGGTAACCTAAAACAGCCTAAATGAGAAAAATGATGCCAAGCTACCAGTATCAAATTTGCTATGCTACGGAATGTTTTTTAAGTTCATCCAGAACATATATAGGATAAGCTGACCTGAAAACCAGCGGGCAGTAGTCTTTCCATCTAAAGTCGCAAGACTGGTGAGGAGGAGTTTGCTTTGTTCCTTCAGGAGGAAATTTTGTCCATACTTTCTCTTTAGGGTCAAATGCAGATGCTTTAAGGTCCAGTGATGTAGCTGCAGATTGCTTTCCTACTGCATGTCTGATTACCAAAAAATAAGTAGCAAAGCAAAAAATGTAGCAATTAGATTTCCAAAAAAAAGGAAAGGTACATAAAATGCGAAATATTATAAGATGCTTGCGATATTCAATGAGACACAAATTCCACCTATACATTTCAAGCACAGTGTTATTGATGAAAATATTATTAGATATCTCTTAGTTTCATAGGTAGATTCTCGCAGCTTTTCGAAGTGAATAGAGAATTTCACACTACAGGCCTTTCTGCAGAGTTTCCTTACAAATTTCTGCATTCCTTAATGGACACGGCAAGCGAGATATTGATTCCTAGTTTTGGAGTGATCAGTCATATGAGTTGAAAAACCAAAGGCACCAAACACTGTACTTGCAATTTGCAAGCCATAGAATTTAAAATCAAACAGCATGAAAGTATTTTCCTGAAAACAGGACAAAAAGTTGCGTGCACTATGGCCTATAAAATCAGTGTTATTGAGAAAGGAAGAAACAGATACAGATTGAGCACAGTATTCTTATATGAGATCTGTAAATTTATGTTGCATTCTAAACTCGTTTAGCATCCGAGATAGAATTGGATAGGCGAAGAACTTAGGATTGGGTTAGACTGTATAAGAAAAGGATTGGATAGATGTTATTGCAATCCACAGCTGTGTGCTACACAGGATTAACACAGGATTGGATTATTTTGTTCTAATCTGACATTTGGTGCCCATGCTTTTCTGCTACAAACAAACACATAGAAAGGATGTCAAAACAAGAAAACACCAAAGAAAGCAACGAAGATTCAGTGAATTAATACTAGAAAAAAAAAAAAAAAATTCTTCAAATGATTGCATCAAACTAACGCTTTAGTCTGATTCGTACCAAATTTCTCATCTGATTCAACAAATATATTTCAACTAACAATTTTACTAAACTTCTGATAACAACATGCAAAAAGGGGGAAAGAAAAAGAACCCAAAAATCACACAAAATTCATCAAATTAAATAAGTATCTGTCAGTTTCGACCAAAAGAAACCCAAAAGTCACATGCATCTGCCCACATAAGATGGCCTTTCATACCTGTTCCTGTAAAGGACTGAAATTGCAAATTTATCCGGAAAAATTTTGATTATCAAATACATATTCATATAAAGCTAGTTCTATAGCTAGTTTACAAATATATATATATATCCTCTTCCCTTAGTTGACTAGTTTTAATTTTTTTCAAAGGGCCAATTAATTAGTTCTTGAATAAATATCTATTTAAGTATCATATGTCATTTCTAATATATATTTCTATTTTAGTTTCGCGTCATTCTACATAAACCCTAAAATCCTAAACTCTTAAAAATCTTAGAACAAACTATATTTTACATAACAGTTCTAATAGTGAAAAGTTAGTGGTCAATTGATGGTAATCAACTGCAGAAATAAAAATGCACATTTTTAAAATCTTTTAAATTATTATAATCAAGTCGCACATTCTAATTAAGTTGATTGAATGATGGTGCGCTGTTAATATGGTAGTGGTGTCGATGATGTAACAATGACTAAGATATCATATTGCTATAATTAAGTTGATTGAATAATAGTGTGCCATTAATGTGATAATGGTGTCGATAACGTGACAATGACTAAGATATCAAATTGCTATGACGTCAACCAAACAGTCATATCTAGTTGAGAAGTATCTACTGCTACAGGGGGGGAAAACAGTTGGGACAAAACAATAAGAATATTTTTTTTCCAAATTTCGGTGAGTGAAGTCACATTACAAGAAGATCATGCACTCTACGCAATTAGATGTATTTTATGAGAAAAAAATGGTATATTTTACCACTGAATTTTCTCATCATTCATAATACACTTTTCGCGCAATTCTAAATAGAGCCTAAATTATATTATGAAATTTAATTGTCTAAAATATAGTTTGAACCAAAGATTATAATAAATTAAATTTTGAGGACTAAAGTGTTGCGGGCCTTACAGTTTGAGGACCAAAGGTGTAATTTAACCATACAAATATGGAATTGGCATACTCCTACGAAGCAAGGTGTAATTGCACTGTGGAGAAGCAAGGATGGGGACGGGAGCGACAATACTGGGGCATATGATGGAGAAGTGGGAGGAGGAGAGGGGCGAAGAAGAGAAACTGATCGATGGCTCCATTCGATAAGAGGAGAGAAGAAGATAAATTAACGTACCAATATTTAATTTGTTCGATATATATATATTTTTATAAATTATTTAAACAATTTGTACATTTGGTACGAAAAAAAATATGAAGAACATTACCTGACCCCAAGTTGGAGATTAAGCATGAGATCGTAATTCTTGTGCCCCTTGGAAATGGTCTCCCCTTGTTTCTTCGTCTCCCTCGTCGGCAGCCACTTCATCGGCTGCTGCTGCTGCTGCTGCATCTGCGTCCCCACCGGCTCCCTCGCCTCCTCCCCCTCCTCCACCTCCCTGACTTGTTGTGCTGCGCTCCCTTCTTCGACATGGTCACCGTCCAACTGCAGAAGGCAGCCGCCATCGCCACAACTGCCATTTTTGTCTTCTCCCGAAGCTGCAGCAACACCGATCGCACTAATGGCGTGCCCGTTCCGTCTCTTGGGGGTCATCGCGCCCAAAGCCCTCGCAATGTCTATCGACGCGCGCCTCCGCGACGCCTTCAGCGACCTCCACACGGCTTGCTTTTGGAGAAACTCGGCCTCGACGCCGGACCAGTTGAGCGTCTTTTGCGAGGGTAGGATCGACACTGTCTCGCTCGGGCAAACCTTGCAGCCGTCGAGGCCGGCAGTGAATGCGTCCTGCGGATCCCGTGCGGTCGGCGACGTGGCGGCAGGCGACGGGTAGTAGACCCCCTTCTGCTGAAGTACTCCGTTCTCCTTGCTCCAGTGCCCAATGTACAACCCCCCGTCCGCCCACCGAAAGTTGCCGTTTCCTTTCGGAAGTCCATCCTCCCACCCGCCGTCGTAGCGGTTCCCGTTGGCCCAGATAAGTGTGCCGCGGCCGTGGATAACACCGGCGCGCCATTGCCCGATGTACTCGTTCCCCTCTCGCCACACGTATCGGCCCTGTCCATCCTGCACTCCCGCGCGCCACTCGCCGTCGTAGTAGTCGCCGTTGGCGTAGGACTTGGTGCCGTGGCCGTGCTTGAGGTTCATGGACCAGCCGCCGCGATAAGTGTCGCCGAGGGCGCCTATGTAGGTGCCTAGGCCGTGCATGAACCCAGATTTGAACTCGCCCTCGTACGTGGCGCCGGACGGCCACGAAAACTTGCCCATTCCCATCGTCTTGCCTTGGCGCCACTCGCCCTCGTACATGCACCCGTCCGTCCACAAGTATTTGCCGTTTCCGTGCGGGAGGTCGCCGGACCACTGCCCGGTGTAGAAGTCGCCGTTCGCCAGCAGCCGCTCCGCATGATAGGTCTCCTGCCCCTCCTCGTCGGCGCCGGTGGCATTGCTCGCACCCTCGTCCAGGGATTTCGGGGTGCTGATCAGCAAGTCGTCGGGGATGACAGACATCGGCGTGGTGAACACGAGGCTGTGGTGGCGGGCGGTGGGGTGGTGCTGGCTCTTGTGGACGGCGGACTCCCACGCCTCGGGGCGTTGGTGGTCCTTGTGCATAATTCTGTATCTCTACCTCCCCCCCACTACTAGCTGCTATATATTAATTAATATCTTTCTTCTCTCTTCTCTTCGTATCATTAATCCATACATTGCGAGCAAGGAAATAGGCATGTTGAGTTCCTCTTGCGCGCATGCATGCTAGTGTTTAATTTTTTCTTCTTCTTCTTTTTTTTCTTTTTTTGCCTTTTTCTTTTTTGTTGAATATTCCTAATGAGAATGAGAGGTGGAGATGGTGATGGTGATGGTGGTGGTGGTGGTGGTGCGTGCGTGCGTGCTCTTGGAAGAACTGAGGGTTTCTCGGAGTTGGGTTATGGTCATATGTCCGACGGTCGCTGTAACTCCCAACACTTGGAGGGAGGAGGGGGAGAGAAGGATTTCTGTCCATGCGTGAGAATAGGAGGGGATCGGTCTTAATTTTGGGTATTACGTACGTATATACAGACTAGTCAGAAAATGGAAGGTAAGTGAGGCTCCATATATGTAAGAGAGAAAAAGAGCAAAGAGGAAGAACAGGATGATCGAGGGGGGAAAAAATTCTATAGGTGCACAGTCATCACTCTTCGCAACCGCCGTTACTTGTGATTACCAACAAATTTACAAGTATAATTACTAATTTTTTTTCTACCCAACAAAATATGAATAAAACGAGTGAGTGTTCGTTAAGTTGTAGACATTTTGGACCACTTACGAATATCCATGAATATCCGTATATACATATTTTAATTAAAAAGTATATAATTTTTATGAGATTTATTATATGATAATGACAACTTTATTTAATTTGTATCCTAAAAATTTAGGATAATAAAATATTTTTATATTACATAATTTATGAATTTTTAAGATATTATATTATTTATTATTTATTATATGTTACGATATTTCAAAAAATTATCTAATCCTTTTAACAATTATATATATATATATATATATATATATATATATATATATATATATATATATATATATATATATATATATAGGCTACTATACTTATATGAGTATAGCCCTTCGTACTCATAACTTTTTGGCCGTTGAGATGAAAAAATGTGCGGCTAGGATGAGAGTGATTACGGTTAAGTTAATAGTGGGCCCCCTAGGGTTGAGTGGGTGGTTGGTTGAATAAGTATAATTTAACTGATAAAAATGATTAAAGGATGGATCAAACGGCCAAAAACTTATGAGTACAAGAGCATCTATACTCATAAAAGTATAGTATCCCACTCTATATATATATATATATATATATATATATATATATATATATATATATATATATAACTAGGCTACTATGCTATTAATAGCACCAAGTTATTGGTGGTACTAAGTTTTTGACCGTTGGATTGAGAGATGTGCGGTTAGGATGATGTGGGCCCTCTAAGGTTAAGTGAGTGGTTGGTTAAATAGTATGATCTAACGGATGAAAATCATTAAAGGGGTGGATCTAACGGTGGAAAACTTAGTAGCACGGAGACCTTCGTGCTATTGATAGCATAACAAATAGGACTATATATATATATAGGCTAGGGCTACTATCATATTAATAGGATAGAAGCACTTGTCCTATCAAGTTTTTAACCCTTGGATGAGAAATTGTAGGGTTAGGATGATATTAGTCGGTTAGAGTTGAATGGTCCCCTAGGATTGAGTGGTCCCCACTGGGTTATAGTATTTAATCCCATGGTTAGAAATAATAAAAAGAATTGATCCAAAGGCTAAAAAACTGATAGAACAAGTGCTCCTATCCTATTAAAAGGATAGTAGCCGGACTATATATATATATATATATATATATATATATGGCAAGAATGTGAGGAAAAAATAAAAATTTTGGAGCTAACCCGCATATCCACTAGCCCCCTCGTGGGCAGGTTACCAACAAATTTACGAGTATGGATACTAATTTTTCTTACCCAACAAATTATGAGTAAACTAAGTGAGTATCCGTTAAGTTGTGGACATTTTTGACAATCCGCGGGTATCCGTAGCTAATCGCATATTATATTTTTTAATTAAAAAATATATAGTTTTTATGATATTTACTTTATAATTATGATGATTTTATTAATTTTTTGTATCTTAAAATTTTGGAATAAGAAATATTATTATATTATGTAATTTATGCATTGTAAGATGTTATATTATTTATTATCTGTTATGATATTTCAAAAAAATTTTGCGGGTAACCCGCATATCCACTAGCCCGCTCATGGGCTGGTTACCAACAAATTTACAGGTATACGTACTATTTTTTCTTACCCAAAAAATTATAGGTAAAATTAGTTAGTATTCGTTAAGTTGTGAACATTTTGAGTGTCACACCCCGAGCCCGATCTTTTTGGCCAGTTCGAGAGCGTCAAACAGACGCCGAACGGACAGAGCCTTCCCTGTTCGCCCAAGACTCAACAATAGTACATATAGAGTATAATTTTTGCACTTGCGAAAGCATACAAAATGGCTTGCATGAGGATAAGCAATAGTCAAAGTGAAAGTACTAAACTAAACCACATACAAGTACTATGATTAATTTGAATCACATACATGGAAGTATCTTTAAACCTTTAAAGTCTTTACATTCTTTGCATCATTTCTTTTTGCATCACATTTCCTCAAAATGAAACATTAATACATTTACTTTAAAGTTCTATAATCATCAAAATACAAAAGATAATGTAAAAGGGGAATGTAACTATAAACCAAAATGTAAAACCACGACAGGCGGTCTCTACCTAGGGCGCGATGCCCTTACCGCGATCCTCGGCCGGCTCGCTCGGTCCCGGCTCGGTGGAAATAGTAGGGTGAGAACTACAACAAAGTTTCCAGTGGGTTCGGTAACCAATGCAGGTATAAATCATGTATAATAGAATAAAGGTAAGAAAGTAACCAACTAACAAATGCAGTTAATATGCCTGAATAATATAGAAACTATGCTCAATAGTATGCTCATGATGAATGTAAGGTCATAAGTTCATTACCCAATCTCTTGGCTCACCCGAAGGTTTCGCCCTCAACAAACTCGCCAACTCAAATTCCTACTATCGGGGAGATCCTCACTACGACCCAACGAGACCGTCCTTGTTTGAAGAAAAAAAAAATTCAAAATTCAAAACTCAAGTTGGAAATATAAAAGGAAAAAGGGAGAAGAAAAGTATTCAAAATAAAATGAGAAAAAATGTATAATTAGTTGATTGAGGTTTGTTTCCTCAATAAACTAATTTTTGATTTATTCCCAAATGGGAATTATCTTTGAATCTCATATAAAATAAGATCCAAAGTTCAAAAGGAGAAGAGAGATTTCTTTAACAAAAAGAAAGAAAAGAAGAAAGGAGATCAAAAAAAAAAAGAGAAGAAGAAAGAGGTCTGAAGAAGAGAAAAAAAAGAAGAAGAAGAAGAAAGAAAAGAAGAAAAAAAAAGGTTAAAAAAAAGAAGAAGAGAGTTTTCCTTTACTCTCTCTCTCTATCCCTGCTCACTCTCATTCCGCCTCCCTCTCTCTCGGGTACACGCCTCAAGGTGCTGCAAGAGGGGTGCCATGTGCACCCCTCCCCAATCCGAACACAACACAAAAAAAAAAAAAAAAAAGGGCTTTGACTCTAACGACGACTTCGACGACGACGCGACAACAACGACTTCGACGACGACGCGACAACGACGACTTCTACGACAATAAGAGATACACATGCATACGAACGTCGTAAGTACGATTCGTTTGTTGGTTTGATCAACCCGACCATCTTCGTGATAGGTTTCGAACCGATCAAATCTGACATCGAATCGTCATTTTCGCCGTGCGTATGTGTTGTTCATCTCTAAACCGTACGGCCATCTTCATGATAGACTCGACATGATTAAAATAATTGATCGAACCGGAGGTTTTAGTACGTAAACCGTGCGGTTATCTTCGTGATAGGCTCGACATGGATAAAAAAAAAACGTGCGGCCATCTTCGCGATAGGCTCGACATGGTCGAAAATGAAAACCGTGCGGCCATCTTCACGATAGGCTCGACATGATCGAAAGGATAAATCGTGCGGCCATCTTCGTAATAGGCCCGACACGATTAAATTCTGTGTATTTAAATAAAACGCGATAACGATAATAAAAAAAACGGACGGGTTCTGATTCGTCGCCTTCGATGTGATTTAATCTTGTGCACTTGGACAAAAATAAATAAATAAATAAATAAAACATTAAAAAAAGAAAAGAAAGAAAAATAAAAGAGTTGACATATCTCTCTCTCTATCTCTGTCAGTCAAACAAAAAAAAGGAGAAAAAAGAAAGAAGAAAACAAAAAAAAGGAGAAAAAGAAAAGGAGAGGGAACAACCCTCCCTCTCTCTCCCGGGTTCGTACACAGAGAGAGAGAGAGAGAGAGAGAGAGAGAGAGAGAGAGAGAGAGAGGGGGAGTTGGCCCTCTCCCTCTCAGCAAACAAAAAAAAAGAATAAAATATATAGAAAAAAGAAAAGAAAAGAAAAAAAGAAATATATATATATAGTTGAGGTAGAATACTATCAATAGACCATCATTATTTATTAGTTTTTACCATTGGATGGAGAGATGTGAGGTTGAGATGATGGTGATAGGTGATGATAGGCGGAATAGTATTTGATCCAATGGATATTAATAATCAAGAAGTAGATCCAATGGCTAAAAACCTAATAAAGACCATGGGCTAATACTTCTAAAAGTATTCTAGCTCAATTCTATATATATATATATATATATATATATATATATATATATATATAGAACTAGGCTACTATGCTATTAATAGCACCAAGTCATTAGTGCTACCAAGTTTTTAGCCGTTGGATTGAGAGATGTGCGGTTAGGATGATGTGGGTCCTATAGGGTTAAGTGGGTGGTTGGTTGAATAGTATGATCTAACGAGTGAAAATCATCAAAGGGGTGGATCTAATCTGAAAAACTTGGTAGCAGACCAAGACCTCCGTGCTATTGATAGCATAAAATGGACTCTATATCCGTGCTATCGATAAAGATAACATGATTTATATATATATATATATATATATATATATATATATATATATATATAAGAGTTGGGTCCAACTCTCTCTCTCTCTCTCTCTTTCTCTCTCGGTTTCCTACAGAGAGAGAGAGAGAGGAGTCCCTCTCACCCTCTGACAGCAAAAAAAGAAAGGGGAAGAAAGAAAGAAAAAAAAGAAAAAGAAAAGAAAAAAAAGAAAAGAGAAAAGAAAGAAAAGAAAAAGAAAAAAAAAAGAATTTGAAGAATCGAATTTGTTTTGTTTCGAAAATGGTCCAATTCATTTTATGGGCCCAGTGAATAAATTTCGTGCATGTTTGGATCCAAAGTCCAGAACATAAAGGCTAATTTAAGCCCACATGCAAATTCGGGTCTAAGGCCCAAAATATGAAAAGCCCGAAACCCAACCCATATACAGATTCAGGTCCAGAATATTAAAGCCCAAACCCATTGTGACACCCCAATAGTCCCACATCGGATGAGAAAGGGATTGTCATTGGGTTTATAATAGACTTAGACACTAGTAATAATAACTGGGTTTAAGCATTTTGGGCCGGTGTTTGGGCCCAATGAGTTATTGTTGCTAGTGGGCTGGGTCATTATATTTGGTATCAGAGCCGGTTCACCAGCTGGACATGTGTGGCGAGTCTCGGCTGAGCCATGGTCTGGATGACGGGCTAGCGAGACGAGTCTCACATAGCCTCGGTGATCTTGGGTGTGTGTGACCGACGAGGACGTCAGTGGCCTTAACGGAGTCCGTGACACCCCAATAGTCCCACATCGGATGGGAAAGGGATTGTCTTTGGGTTTATAATAGACTTAGACACTAGTAATAATAATCGCCAAGATTTTGGGCTGTTTGGGCCCAACGAGTTATTGTTGCTAGTGGGCTGGGTCGTTACACCTATCTCAGCCCACATGCAGAGTTGGGCCCAGAACATATAAAATCCAAAATTTATTTCAGTCCACCTGCAGATTTGGGTCCAAGACCCAAAACAAATAAAAGTTCAAAATCCAAAAATCCCAAAGCTCATAAATAAAGATCCAAGACTTATCAAAGTCCACAAATAAAGATCCAAAACCTAAAATCCCAAAACCCACAAATAAAATTTCAAAATCCAAAGTCCACAAATAAAACCCAACCAAAACCTAAAATTTCAAAATCCAAAGTCCACAAATAAAATCCAACCAAAATCAAAAGACCCGAAATCCAAAGTCCACAAATAAAACCCAATAAACCTATGTCATCCAAATACCTCCAACCCAAACCAAATTCATGGGCTTTCCAAATGGGCCATTTATTATGGATTAATTCTATGAATTAATTTTTTGGGCTTTCCAAATGGACCTCCATCATCAATTAATTCTACGAATCAATTTCACGGGTTTGCAAAATGGGCCCCTTTATCAAGAATTAATCATGAATTAATTCTATGAATTAAATTTTTGGGCTCTCCTTGTCATAAATTAATTTCATGAACTAATGGGTCTTCCAAATGGTTCATTATCATGAATGAATTTTATTCAATGGGATCTCTAAATGGCCCTATCATGAATTAATTCAATGGACTTTATAAATGGGCTCCTGGCATGAATTAATTTCATGAACATTCCAAATTCAGTCGACCGAAACGTCGTTAAACTAAATCCAAGTTCAGAACCTCCGACCGAAACGTCGCTAAACTAAATTCAAATTCAGTCGACCGAAACGTCGCTAAACTAAATCCAAGTCCAGAACCTCCGACCGAAAAGTCGTTAAACTAAACTTAAACCCAAATTCAAATGACCGTGAAGTCGTTAAACTAAACCCAATCCAAACGACCAAAACATCGTCAAACTAAACCCAAATCCAAACGACTGAAACGTCGTTAAACTAAACAATCAACTTCAATCGACCGCCATGTCACTAAACTGAGCATCGCAACTTCAATCGACGGCCATGTCGCTAAATTGAGTATCTCAATTTCAATCGACCGCCATGTCGCTAAATTGAGCATCTCAATTTCAATCGACTGCCATGTCGCTAAACTGAGCAAATCAAACTCAGATGTGACCGTCAAGTCGTTAAACTGAACAAATGACCATCAAATCGTTAAATTGAATATTCGACCGCCATGTCGCTAAACTGAGCATCTCAACTTCAATCGACCGCCATGTCGCTAAACAGAGCAAATCAAGTTCAGATATGACCGTGAAGTCGTTAAACTAAACGAATGACTATTAAGTCATTAAACTGAACATCCGACCGCCATGTCATTAAACTGAGCACTAAAATCAAATCGACCGCTATGTCATTAAACTGAGCAACTTGACCGCCATGTCGCTAAACTGGGCAACTCAAACCGACCGCCATGTCCTTAAACTGAGCACCTCAAACTCAAATCGACCGCCATGTTATTAAACTGAGCACCAAACTTAAGCCGACCGCTATGTCATTAAATTGAGCATCGGACCACCTCAATACATATACTTGGGGTTTGGTCACATCTTCACCTTGGAATATATAACCAAGGTGAACCCGACCGCCATGTCATTAAACTGAACATCAAAACTTCAATCGACCACCAAGTCGCTAAATTGGGTATCTAGTCTTTTAAAATTCATGTACAGTGGGGGTATGCCCCTGCTAAGCTATGTACACGACAAATCATATCAATAAAATTTTATTTGCCCGCTTTGTCTCTTTTATTATCAGCATTTATATTTGGTCTCTTAATCGAGGGTTCCTTAACACTGAAAGTGTGGGATAATTAACAGTAGATTCTTGAGTCTGTTGGAAGCCATGAACCTAACATCCTGATTTCAAAATAAAATTCAAACAAATTTAAACTCTACCATGAATGACCACTCGCCTTAGGAAAAACAAACCTACGGCGGGGCCGGTTTCGTTCGCGGCAGACAGTCCTCTGGGGAGATACTCGCTACGACCCAGTGATGCCAACTCCGGAGCACATCGCCCGAGGGGGAGCTACCACCCTCGAGCAAGGACTAATAGGTGAGTACGATCAATCCTTATCTCTAAGGATTCCAATCTAAATCCATTCCTTAACTTCAAGGAGAACCATATTCATATGACCCTTAACTCTAAGGTTGAAATGTCATAAAGTTAATCTACTTGCAATCTCTATACACTACTAGTGTTATGTACACTACTTGTTCTTATTCTTTGTCATTGATGCCACACTTGTTCTCTAAGTATTCTAGACTCGTCAATGCCACTCACTAAGATCATGTCCAATGTTACATTTTTTTTCTAAGTACACTAGGTTCTTGTTTTTTAACATGCATACATAGGGTTTGGCAATTCTCATTTATCATACATTATTTCGCATGCATTTAAACTAACAAAATGCAATAAAAGCACATGATTAACCCTACTCTGCAATATGATTAATATGCATGTATATGCTCAAATATGACACTTTAGACATAAAGAGAAGTTCGAGATCTTTGGCATGCACCACCCATGTAAGATACCGAACTTCAAAAATCGTGAAGTTGCGGTAGAAGGTAATATATCGGATTCTTAATTTAAAAATAAATATAAATAAAAATAGTGTGAGATACTATTTTTATTGCATTCATAGAAGTAAAATATGAATCTAGTTTGACCTGTGCTGAAATCGGAGCGAAAACAGGAGATTTAAAATTTTCTGTTAGAAACGGGACTGATAAATTAGCAGAAAATGCACAGTGTCAGAAAATTATGAAAACTGGGGGATATGTCAAGATTATTTATATGAGGCTAGATTTAAAGTTTCATGCTAATCGGACACCCGGAAGATGAGAAATAAAATCCGAATGCTATCTAATAGCGATTATGGTTCGGTACAGTTTTCGGTGACCAAACAGGGTTCGAAACTGAAAGATTAAAGTTTCTTGCGTTAAGTTGAGTAAAACCGAACATAGCTGTCAAGTTTGAGCTTAATCGGACATTCCGAAGGGCAGACAAAAAAATCAAAGCTTCAGCCAAAAATTGAGGTGAATAGTGTGATGAATAGTGTCTTTTTTTTGGTGGCTTATTAAAGAAGCTGTTTCTTCTCCTCCCCAAACCGAGCCACACACACACTCCCACACACTCACGCATACAAGGAGGGAGAGAGAATACTCTCTTTCTCTCTCTAGATCTCTCAAAAAATTGAGGGCTTTGGTGGAGATCGACGCGTAGAAGTGAATCGTCGTCATCTTCTTCGCTTTCTCCTTGATTTGGAGCACATTTTGAGGTGAGTTCCTTGAACCCTCTCATGGTAAAGTTTAAGGGCATCAATTATATGCTCTAATAATGGGTTTAGTGGAACTCCTAGATGCTAAACAAGTGTAAATTACATGAGTCAAGTTCCAATTTGGAGTATTTTTGCAATATTGAGCACCTAGGGTTAGAAATGCTAATTTTGGGAATATTGGGTATTGATCTATTTTGATCACATATCTGACATATTGTTAGGTATCTGAACGCGTAGGAAGCGACGGTTCGTCAATCCGACGAGCGGTTTGACCGATCCGAGCAAAACAAAGGCTCGAAGTTGAAAATTGGCCTTAGAGCCAAAGTGGTGGTTGGAGGCTTCGAGATCGACATTGTAGCCTCGTGGAACATCCCAAAGGTGGGGGGTGCCATCCGACGCAGTCGAACTGCCTTCTATGTTTAAGAATTCGTATTGGTCATATTCATATATATATATATATATATATATATATATATATATATATATATATATATATATATATATATATATATATATATATATATATATATATATATATATATATATATATGGTATCATGCGTGATAGGGTTATGTAGTCATTTTTACTATTCTTGCATGCTTCCTTTTTATGCTTGGCATGTGAATATAAGATGCATGAGAATGAGCTATGTGACATTGAACCCTAGAGATGAGTTAAACTATAACTTGATCTTGCATGATGACGAGTGGCATTAATTTAGTGTAAAGAACACTAGTGGAATGTGAACCGAGTATAGAACTTGATGAATGTCATTGCATTATATTTAGTGTAAAGAACACTAGTGGAATGTGAACCGAGTATACAACTTGATGATTGGTATTACGACTTAGTGTAAAGAACACTAGAGATATGTGAACCAAGTAGACAACTTAATGATGAATGACATAGAGACATAGTGCTACCAAAACACTTATGCATTTCCCCTGTGTGGATGCCCACCAAAGTGGAGGAGAAGATTATTAATTCCCCTGTGTTGGATGCCCTCCAAAGTGGAGGAGAAGATCATACTCACACTGTCGGTTCAGCGCTCGTGGTGGTCGCTCCACACGAGTAGTGCGAGTCTCCGGAGGTCTTGGCACGTAATTCGATAGGGATAGCCTATGTGGGGTCCCGAGGGATAGCCTATGTGGGGTCCCGCAGACTACCCATTGGGTTGAATGTGTTGAGTCGTGGCGTGCCTACGGGCTAGCCATGGATTGGGTAATAACATAAGAACATAAAAGTGTTTCATACATACTTGATTGGGACATAGTAGCATGATAGATATTTCATAATTATATCATGATCTTGTTGTTTCAGGCATAGCAGTAGTTGCATTAATTATATCATGCTTTACTTACAGCAGTTACAGCTTTAAATTATCTATATATCTATCTATCTGCTTTTGCCTGCTTAGACCTAGTGGGGAGATCGGTGGGGTCGGTGGCCGAGCCCACCGGGAACTAAGGAAGTTAGTTCTCACCCCACTCTATTACAGTTCCGGCGCGCGACCGGTGAGGATCGTGGCAAGGGCATCGCGCCCTAGTTGATAGTAGCCTCCCAGTTTCATTAGAGCCTACCTTGGTACTATTTTGGAATGTAATAACTTATGTATTTCGGAGAAAACAACATGTATATAATATTTTGGGAGTTAGAGAGTTCAAAGATGTAAGCAATGTAATTGAATGTAAACAATGGATGAATGGTTGTAATAGATAGACTTATCTCTCTTTATGTTACTTGTATGTTTACTAGTACCTTGCTCTTGTTGCGATTTGCACCTTTTGGTGCATTGTTTAGTCGTGTATGTAATAGAATTAAATTTCCTGGGCAATTCTTTGTACATGACTTGTTGTCGAGCCTTGAGCGGACGGGGAGAGTCTTTGTCCGTTCGGCGCTCGATTTGCGTCCCCGAACCGAACCAAATTGGTAGCGGTCTCGGGGCATGACAGGTTTAAGTTGGTATCAGAGCGATAAGAGCAAGTAAAGAGAGAGTCTAGGATGGACCTAGGAAACCCTAGGACGGTAAACCCTAAGGCTATAGGTACGTGAGCGAAACGTGAACCTATGTCTAGTGCGGAAGTTAATTCGATTGGGTCGAAGTAATAGTTGAGATGTCTCTAGTTGTGAATGGAGACAGATTCAAGGGTATTAGTTCTTGGCTTAAAGTGCTTGTGTTGGGCGGCCGACAACACGACACCGAGAGTTTAGAACGAGTACGCTTGTATGCTTCCGCCTAATTCTTGTATTGAGTCATATAGATTCACAATTGTGGTCACGTGTGTGGGTTAAGATACCTAACCCGGTTGTTGCGTTTTCAGGAGCTATAGCACCTAGAGGACGCCCCCGAAGAAATCCGGCTCCTGCACCACCTCCCGAGGTGCAAGAGCAAGCGGTGGCCCCGGAGCAAGAGGGTCAAGTGAGGTGCGGCAAGAATCGCGGACGCACGATCGCGCCGAACGATCGGTTCGATAGGCTCCGGAGCTAATGGAGCAGCGAGATAACAGCGGCCGCGGCGGCGGCTTAGATCGCAATCCACCCGCGCCCGCGCGTGTCGAGGTGGCCGAGGGCGAGGGTGTAGCGGCAGTTCCGGTGGCGGCACGTCCTCCGCCGACGAGTGCACTTCCGGCGGCGTCGGGTTCGGCAGCTCCCGATGAATCAGCCGAGGACGCGGATCAGGGACGTTTGACGGCCCTTATAAAGTTCATAAAGTTTCACCCACCGATCTTTGAGGGCGGTCCAGTGGAACCGGCGGTAGTGGAGTCATGGATTGACTCAATGGAGGCGCAGTTCGAGGACTTTCATACCCCGGACAGGGATAAGGTTTACTTTGCCGCTCATTGTCTTGGTGAGCCAGCGAAGGTGTGGTGGAAGCGAATGAAGCGAGATAGGCCTTCTGACCTCCCGCCTATCACCTGGGAGGAGTTCAAGAGGGAAATGTACGCCAACTACTTCCCGGACACGGTAAAGCGAAAGTTGCAGGAGAAGTTCAGAACTTTGAGGCAGGGAGACCGCTCTGTAGCGGAGTTCGAGCAGGAATTCTCCCACATTATTGACTGTGTTCCGGAAGTTGTACGTGATGACCGAGACAGAGCGGACTGGTTCTTGCGAGGACTCAGGCCGAGTATTTACCGGGCGGTGCAGATACTTAAGCTCACTACTTATGCTGAGATATTTGATCGTGCACTCTGGGCGGAGCACGGTGACGCTCATGTGCGCGAGGAACGTGAGCTTATGGCGGCGTCCAAGGATAAAGGAAAGAAGCGGTCGGGCGGTCCTTCGGGGGGACAGTCAAGTTCTAAGAAACCCCCGAAGAACCCGCGGACGTAGTCGTGGTGTCGTGGACCGCAACGGTGCACTATATGCGGTGGCGGGAATCATCGGGCACATCAGTGCAGGCAACGGCTGGGCAAGTGCTACAACTGTGGACAAGAAGGGCACATTAGCCGCGAGTGTCCAGCGAGAGCCCCGCCTACCCCGTCGGTGGCATCGACTCCAGCGACTCCGGCTTACAATGGAGGAGCTCCACCTGCTGCTATGTCGGTTGGACGCGCGATGGCTCCGCGTCAGCCTGAGTTGACACGACCAGCGCCGAGCGGACGGGTATTCGCCGCTCTGGCCCAAGTCGAGGAACCTGCTGAAGCTGAGCCGCGTGAAACTGTGGCAGGTATGGTTTTAATTAACGGAGTTCGCTCCAGAGCTTTGTTTGACACGGGTGCCACTAATTCAATTATAAGTAAATTATTTGCACGCGCTCATAATATGGATGTAAAGGCATGCGAGAAGGTGTGGCGAATAGATAGCCCCGGTCAGGTGATTCATATTTACAAGGAGTGCCCTGCATGTCCAGTGCAGATAGGTGACTAGATAATGCCAATCCGGACCCTAGTGCTCAAAGGGTTGAAGGATTTCGACGTGATTTTGGGCATGGACTGGCTCTCGAAATATTATGCGTTGATCGACTGTAAGGAGAAAGTGATCACGTTTCGTGAGCCAGGACAAGAGGAACTTGTCTACAAGGCGTGTAGGAGTTCTTGCTTCGCCGCGACAGTGTCGGCGACTAGAGCGAGGAAGTTAGTCGGCAGCGGTTGTGCCGCCTATATGGCAACCGTTGTAGAAGTTGAGCGAGTGACCCCGACACTCGAGGAATTGTCGGTAGTTCGGGAGTTCCCCGACGTATTTCCTGTCGAATTACCGGGAAAACCGCCAGAGCGGGAAATCGAGTTTGTAATTGACTTGGTTCCCGGAACCGCGCCGATTTCGAAGGCTCCATACCGAATGGCACCGGCGGAATTAAAAGAGTTGAGGGATCAGTTGCTGGATCTTCTTGATAAGGAGTTTATCCCGCCGAGCGTATCGCCGTGGGAGCCCAGTGTTATTTGTGCGGAAGAAGGATGGAGCATTTAGACTCTGCGTTAATTATCGCAAGTTGAACAAGGACACGATCACGAACAAGTATCCACTACCCCGAATCGATGACCTGTTCGATCGCCATGTGGGTCGAGTGTCTATTCAAAGATTGACCTCCAATCGGCTATCATCAATTGAGAATGAGGATATTCGTAAAACCGCATTCCGTACGCGGTATGGACACTATGAATTCACGGTAATGCCGTTTGGGCTCACGAATGCCCGCGATTCATGGACTTAATGAACCGTGTCTTCGTGAAGTATTTAGATCGGTTTGTAGTGGTCTTCATAGCTGACATACTGGTCTATTCCCGCAGTGACGAGGAACATGCGGAGCATTTACGCGCAGTACTTCAAATCCTTCGGGAGGAGAAGTTATATGCCAAATTGAAGAAGTGCGACTTCTGGCTGAGAGAAGTTGCATTTTTGGGGCACGTCATTTCCGAGGGCGGAATTTCTGTCGACCCGAGGAAGATAGAGGCAATCAAGGATTGGCCGCGCCCAACGAATGTCACGGAAGTCCGAAGCTTTGTGGGCTTAGCGGGCTATTATAGGCGGTTCGTGGAAGGTTTCTCTAAAATTGTAATTCCACTTACCCGCCTAACTCAGAAAGGCACAAAGTTTGTTTGGAGTGACGAGTGCGATCGGAGTTTTCAAGAGTTGAAGAACAGATTGACTTCGACTCCAGTACTCGCGCTCCCAGTGCAGGGCGAAGATTTTGTGGTTTATAGCGACGCGTCTTATTCAGGCTTGGGGTGTGTTCTGATGCAAGGTGGGAAGGTGATTGCCTATGCGTCCCGTCAGTTAAAGAGCTATGAGAAGAACTACCCTATCCATGACTTAGAGCTAGCCGCTGTGGTATTTGCTCTTAAGTTGTGGAGACACTATTTGTATGGTGCGCGTTGCGAAATATACACGGACCACGAAAGTCTGAAATATTTGTTCACGCAGAAGGAGTTGAACATGCGCCAACGGCGGTGGTTGCAATTGTTAAAGGATTACGACGTCTCGATCCTTTACCACCCCGGGAAGGCGAATGTAGTCGCCGATGCTCTTAGTAGGAAGTCGGTGGAAAACTTTGCGTTAAAGGTTACGGCTCAGGAGCCTCTTTGTCATGAGATGAAGCGACTAAATCTTGAAGTTGTGGCTCCGGAAGTACCGGCTATATTATCGGCTCTTATTGTTCGACCGACCTTGTTGGAGCAGATCAAGAGTCTTCAACCTGCAGACCCTAATCTCCAAAAGGTGCGGCGCGACATTGAGAGCGGACACGGTGGCGACTTCGCTGTTGATGCCGAGGGTGCACTCCGGTTTCGCAACCGGTGGTGTATACCGGAAAATGAGGAAGTCCGAAAACTGATTTTGGAGGAAGCTCATCGGGCTCCCTACAGTATTCACCCGGGCGGCACCAAGATGTACAAAGACTTGAAGATGCAGTACTGGTGGCCGCGGATGAAGGCTGACATTGGGCGCTATGTGGCACAGTGTTTGGTGTGTCAGCAAGTGAAAGCGGAACACCGATACCCAGCGGGGAAACTTCAAAGCCTACCTATCCCAGTTTGGAAATGGGAAGATATCGCGATGGATTTCGTGGTTGGATTACCTCGTTCGACGGGCGGCCACGACGCGATTTGGGTGGTTGTGGACCGCATGTCAAAGTCGGCACACTTTTTACCGATCCACACTACCTGGTCGGGCGAGAAACTGGCGCAGGTGTATTTAGATGAAGTGGTCAGATTGCATGGGGTGCCGAAGTCGATTGTATCAGATCGAGATCCCGATTCACCTCACATTTCGGAAGGGCCTACGGAAGCACTTGGCACACGACTCGAGTTCAGTATCGCATTTCACCCTCAGACAGATGGACAGTCAGAGAGGACTATTCAGATTCTGGAGGATATGTTGCGGGCGTGTGTCATTGACTATAAGGAAAGTTGGGCCAAATATTTGCCAATGGCCGAGTTCGCCTACAACAATAGCTACCAAGCTAGTGTGGAGATGGCACCATTTGAAGTCCTTTACGGACGAAAGTGCCGATCTCCTGTACATTGGGGTGATGTAGGTGAGCGGGCTGTGGTTGGTCCCGAAGTGTTGCGGGAGGCGGAGGAAAAAGTTCGCATCGCTCGTCAACGGATGCTTACAGCGCAATCAAGGCAACAAAGTTATGCAAATAAGCGCCGAAGAGAGTTAGAATTCGCGGCAGGAGACCGTGTGTTCTTGAAGGTTTCGCCTATGAGAGGCGTAAGGCGATTTGGAGTTCGAGGAAAATTAAGTCCTCGATACATTAGACCATACGAAGTGTTGGAGCGCATCGGAGCGGTAGCATATCGGATTGCACTGCCGCCGCAACTAGCGGATGTTCATAACGTGTTTCACATTTTCAACCTTCGCAAATATGTTCACAATCCCGAACACACTATGATGTTTGAACCGCTTCAAGAGGACTTGAGCTATGAAGAGTTTCCGGTGGCAATTATTGCTCGGGAGGTGCGCAAACTGCGGAATCGCGAGATTCCTTATGTTCGAATTCGGTGGAGCAATCACGACGATCGTGAAGCCACTTGGGAGCTCGAGAGCGAGATGAAAACGCATCATCCTCATCTATTTGGGGAGTAAGGTATGAGTTTGAGTTTAAGTTAAATATAAGTGTTCGTTTCGAGGACGAAACTCCTTTTAAGGAGGGGAGGATGTAAGATACCGAACTTCAAAAATCGTGAAGTTGCGGTAGAAGGTAATATATCGGATTCTTAATTTAAAAATAAATATAAATAAAAATAGTGTGAGTTACTATTTTTATTGCATTCATAGAAGTAAAATATGAATCTGGTTTGACCTGTGCTGAAATCAGAGCGAAAACAGGAGATTTAGAATTTTCTGTTGGAAACGGGACTGATAAATTAGCAGAAAATGCACTGTGTCAGAAAATTATGAAAACTGGGGGATATGTCAAGATTATTTTTATGAGGCTAGATTTAAAGTTTCATGCTAATCGGACACCCGGAAGATGAGAAATAAAATCCGAATGCTATCTAATAGCGATTATGGTTCGGTACAGTTTTCGGTGACCAAACGGGGTCGAAACTGAAAGATTAAAGTTTCTTGCGTTAAGTTGAGTAAAACCAAACATAGCTGTCAAGTTTGAGCTTAATCGAACATTCCGAAGGGCAGACAAAAAAATCAAAGCTTCAGCCAAAAATTGAGGTGAATAGTCTGATGAATTGTGTCTTTTTTTTGGTGGCTTATTAAAGAAGCTGTTGCTTCTTCTCCTCCCCAAACCGAGCCACACACACACTCCCACACACTCACGCATACAAGGAGGGAGAGAGAGAATCCTCTCTTTCTCTCTCTAGATCTCTCAAAAAAATTGAGGGCTTTGGTGGAGATCGACGCGTGGAAGTGAATCGTCGTCATCTTCTTCGCTTTCTCCTTGATTTGGAGCACATTTTGAGGTGAGTTCCTTGAACCCTCTCATGGTAAAGTTTAAGGGCATCAATTATATGCTCTAATAATGGGTTTAGTGGAACTCCTAGATGCTAAACAAGTGTAAATTGCATGAATCAAGTTCCAATTTGGAGTATTTTTGCAATATTGAGCACCTAGGGTTAGAAATGCTAATTTTGGGAATATTGGGTATTGATCTATTTTGATCACATATCTGACATATTGTTAGGTATCTGAACGCGTAGGAAGCGACGGTTCGTCAATCCGACGAGCGGTTTGACTGATCCGAGCAAAACAAAGGCTCGAAGTTGAAAATTGGCCGAAGAACCAAAGTGGTGGTTGGAGGCTTCGAGATCGACATTGTAGCCTCGTGGAACATCCCAAAGGTGGGGGTGCCATCGACGCAAATCGAACCGCCTTCTATGTTTAAGAATTCGTATTGGTCATATTCATATATATATATATATATATATATATATATATATATATATATATATATATATATATATATATATATATATATATATATATATATATATATATATATATATATATATATATATATATATATATGGTATCATGCGTGATAGGGTTATGTAGTCATTTTTACTATTCTTGCATGCTTCCTTTTATGCTTGGCATGTGAATATAGGATGCATGAGAATGAGCTATGTGACATTGAACCCTAGAGATTAGTTAAACTATAACTTGATCTTGCATGATGACGAGTGGCATTAATTTAGTGTAAAGAACACTAGTGGAATGTGAACCTAGTATAGAACTTGATGAATGTCATTGCATTATAATTTAGTGTAAAGAACACTAGTGGAATGTGAACCGAGTATACAACTTGATGATTGGTATTACGACTTAGTGTAAAGAACACTAGAGATATGTGAACCAAGTAGACAACTTGATGATGAATGACATAGAGACATAGTGCTACCAAAACACTTATGCATTTCCCCTGTGCGGATGCCCTCCAAAGTGGAGGAGAAGATTATTAATTCCCCTGTGTTGGATGCCCTCCAAAGTGGAGGAGAAGATCATGCTCACAAAGTCTGCTCAGCGCTCGTGGTGGTCGCTCCACACGAGTAGTGCGAGTCTCCGGAGGTCTTGGCACGTGATTCGATAGAGATAGCCTATGTGGGGTCCCGAGGGATAGCCTATGTGGGGTCCCGCAGACAACCCATTGGGTTGAATGTGTTGAGTCGTGGGCGTGCCTACGGGCTAGCCATGGATTGGGTAATAACATAAGAACATAAAAGTGTTTCATACATACTTGATTGGGACATAGTAGGATGATAGATATTTCATAATTATATCATGATCTTGTTGTTTCAGGCATAGCAGTAGTTGCATTAATTATATCATGCTTTACTTACAGCAGTTACAGCTTTAAATTATCTATATATCTATCTATCTGCTTTTGCCTGCTTAGACCTAGTGGGGAGATCGGTGGGGTCGGTGGCCGAGCCCACTGGGAACTAAGGAAGTTAGTTCTCACCCCACTCTATTACAGGTTCCAGCGCGCAGGCGACCGGTGAGGATCGTGGCAAGGGCATCGCGCCCTAGCTGATAGTAGCCTCCCAGTTGCATTAGAGCCTACCTTGGTACTATTTTGGAATGTAATAACTTATGTATTTCGGAGAAAACAACATGTATATAATATTTTGGGAGTTAGAGAGTTCAAAGATGTAAGCAATGTAATTGAATGTAAACAATGGATGAATGATTGTAATAGATAGACTTATCTCTCTTTATGTTACTTGTATGTTTACTAGTACCTTGCTCTTGTTGCGATTTGCACCTTTTGGTGCATTGTTTAGTCGTGTATGTAATAGAATTAAATTAAATAGGCAATACTTTGTACATGAGTTTTTGTCGAGCCTTGAGCGGACAGGGGAGGTGCTGTCCGTTCGGCGCTTGATCGGCGTCCCCGAACCGAACCAAATTGGTAGCGGTCTCGGGGCGTGACAGGTTTAAGTTGGTATCAGAGCGATAAGAGCAAGTAAAGAGAGAGTCTAGGATGGACCTAGGAAACCCTAGGACGGTAAACCCTAAGGCTATAGGTACGTGAGCGAAACGTGAACCTATGTCTAGTGCGGAAGTTAATTCGATTGGGTCGAAGTAATAGTTGAGATGTCTCTAGTTGTGAATGGAGAAAGATTCAAGGGTATTAGTTCTTGGCTTAAAGTGCTTGTGTTGGGCGGCCGACAACACGACACCGAGAGTCTAGAACGAGTACGCTTGTATGCTTCCGCCTAATTCTTGTATTGAGTCATATAGATTCACAATTGTGGTCACATGTGTGGGTTAAGATAACTAACCCGGTTGTTGCGTTTTCAGGAGCTATAGCACCTAGAGGACGCCCCCGAAGAAATCCGGCTCCTGCACCACCTCCCGAGGTGCAAGAGCAAGCGCTTGCCCCGGAGCAAGAGGGGTCAAGTGAGGTGCAGCAACTGCGGACGCAGATGACTGCGCTGAACAGTCGGTTCGATAGGCTCCGGGAGCTAATGGAGCAGAGATAACGGCGGCGGCCGCGGCGGCGGTCGAGATCGCAATCCACCCGCGCCCCGGCGCGTGTGCCGAGGTGGCCGAGGCGAGGTGTAGCGGCGATTCGGTGGCGGCACGTCCTCCGCCGACGAGTGCACTTCCGGCGGCGTCGGGTTCGACAGCTCCCGATGAATCAGCCGAGGACGCGGATCAGGGACGTTTGACGGCCCTTATAAAGTTCATGAAGTTTCACCCACCGATCTTTGAGGGCGGTCCGGTGGAACCGGCGATAGTGGAGTCATGGATTGACTCAATGTAGGCGCAGTTTGAGGACTTTCATACCCCGGACAGGGACAAGGTTTACTTTGCCGCTCATTGTCTTGGTGAGCCAGCGAAGGTGTGGTGGAAGCGAATGAAGCGAGATAGGCCTTCTGACCTCCCACCTATCACCTGGGAGGAGTTCAAGAGGGAAATGTACGCCAACTACTTCCCGGACACGGTAAAGCGAAAGTTGCTGGAGAAGTTCAAAACTTTGAGGCAGGGAGACCGCTCTGTAGCGGAGTTCGAGCAGGAATTCTCCCACATTATTGACTGTGTTCCGGAAGTTGTACGTGATGACCGAGACAGAGCGGATCGGTTCTTGCGAGGACTCAAAGCCGAGTATTTACCGGGCGGTGCAGATACTTAAGCTCACTACTTATGCTGAGATATTTGATCGTGCACTCTGGGCGGAGCACGGTGACGCTCATGTGCGCGAGGAACGTGGGCTTATGGCGGTGTCCAAGGATAAAGGAAAGAAGCGGTCGGGCGATCCTTCGGGGGGACAGTCAAGTTCTAAGAAACCCCCGAAGAACCCGCGGACGAAGTCGTGGAGTCGTGGACCGCAGCGGTGCACTATATGCGGTGGCGGGAATCATCGGGCACATCAGTGCAGGCAACGGCTGGGCAAGTGCTACATCTGTGGACAAGAAGGGCACATTAGCCGCGAGTGTCCAGCGAGAGCCCCGCCTACCCCGTCGGTGGCATCGACTCCAGCGACACCGGCTTACTATGGAGGAGCTCCACCTGCTGCTATGTCGGCCGGACGCGCGATGGCTCGCGTGCGAGTTGACACGACCGCCGCCGAGGGACGGGTATTCGCCGCTCAGGCCCAAGTCGAGGAACCTGCCGAAGCTGAGCCGCGTGAAACTGTGGCAGGTATGGTTTTAATTAACGGAGTTCGCTCCAGAGCTTTGTTTGACACGGGTGCCACTAATTCAATTATAAGTAAATCATTTGCACGCACTCATAATATGGATGTAAAGGAATGCGAGAAGGTGTGGCGAATGGATCGCCCCGGTCAGGTGATTCATATTTACAAGGAGTGCCCTGCATGTCCAGTGCAGATAGGTGACTGGATAATGCCAATCCGGACCCTAGTGCTCAAAGGATTGAAGGATTTCGACGTGATTTTGGGCATGGACTGGCTCTCGAAATATTATGCGTTGATCGTCTGTAAGGAGAAAGTGATCACGTTTCGTGAGCCAGGACAAGAGGAACTTGTCTACAAGGCGTGTAGGAGTTCTTGCTTCGCCGCGACAGTGTCGGCGACTAGAGCGAGGAAGTTAGTCGGCAGCGGTTGTGCCGCCTATATGGCAACCGTTGTAGAAGTTGAGCGAGTGACCCCGACACTCGAGGAATTGTCGGTACTTCGGGAGTTCCCCGACGTATTTCCTGCCGAATTACCGGGAAAACCGCCAGAGCGGGAAATCGAGTTTGTAATTGACTTGGTTCCCGGAACCGCGCCGATTTCGAAGGCTCCATACCGAATGGCACCGGCGGAATTAAAAGAGTTGAGGGATCAGTTGCTGGATCTTCTTGATAAGGAGTTTATCCGGCCGAGCGTATCGCCGTGGGGAGCCCCAGTGTTATTTGTGCGGAAGAAGGATGGAACATTTCGACTCTGCGTTGATTATCGCGAGTTGAACAAGGTCACGATCAAGAACAAGTATCCACTACCCCGAATCGATGATCTGTTCGATCAGTTACAGGGGTCGAGTGTCTATTCAAAGATTGACCTCCAATCAGGCTATCATCAATTGAGAATTAAGCCGGAGGATATTCAGAAAACCGCATTCCGTACGCGGTATGGACACTATGAATTCACGGTAATGCCGTTTGGGCTCACGAATGCCCCGGCAGCATTCATGGACTTAATGAACCGTGTCTTCAGGAAGTATTTAGATCAGTTTGTAGTGGTCTTCATAGATGACATACTGGTCTATTCCCGCAGTGACGAGGAACATGCGGAGCATTTGCGCGCAGTACTTCAAATCCTTCGGGAGGAGAAGTTATATGCCAAATTGAAGAAGTGCGACTTCTGGCTGAGAGAAGTTGCATTTTTGGGGCACGTCATTTTTCGAGGCGAATTTCACGACCCGAGGAAGATAGAGGCAATCAAGGATTGGCCGCGCCCAACGAATGTCACGGAAGTCCGAAGCTTTGTGGGCTTAGCGGGCTATTATAGGCGGTTCGTGGAAGGTTTCTCTAAAATTGTAATTCCACTTACCCGCCTAACTCAGAAAGGCACAAAGTTTGTTTGGAGAGACGAGTGCGATCGGAGTTTTCGAGAGTTGAAGAACAGATTGACTTCGACTCCAGTACTCGCGCTCCCAGTGCAGGGCGAAGATTTTGTGGTTTATAGCGACACGTCTTATTCAGGCTTGGGGTGTGTTCTGATGCAAGGTGGGAAGGTGATTGCCTATGCGTCCCGTCAGTTAAAGAGCTATGAGAAGAACTACCCTATCCATGACTTAGAGCTAGCCGCGGTGGTATTTGCTCTTAAGTTGTGGAGACACTATTTGTATGGTGCGTGTTGCGAAATATACACGGACCACGAAAGTCTGAAATATTTGTCCACGCAGAAGGAGTTGAACATGCGCCAACGGCGGTGGTTGGAATTGTTAAAGGATTACGACGTCTCGATCCTTTACCACCCCGGGAAGGCGAATGTAGTCGCCGATGCTCTTAGTAGGAAGTCGGTGGAAAACTTTGCGTTAAAGGTTACGGCTCAGGAGCCTCTTTGTCATGAGATGAAGCGACTAAATCTTGAAGTTGTGGCTCGGAAGTACGGCTATATTATCGCCTCTTATTGTTCGACCGACCTTGTTGGAGCGGATCAAGAGTCTTCAACCCGCACCCTAATCTCCAAAAGGTGCGGCGCGACATTGAGAGCGGACACGTGGCGACTCATTGATTGACGCGAGGGTGCACTCCGGTTTCGCAACCGGTGGTGTATACCGGAAAATGAGGAAGTCCGAAAACTGATTTTGGAGGAAGCTCATCGGGCTCCTTACAGTATTCACCCGGGCGGCACCAAGATGTACAAAGACTTGAAGATGCAGTACTGGTGGCCGGGGATGAAGGCTGACATTGGGCGCTATGTGGCACAGTGTTTGGTGTGTCAGCAAGTGAAAGCGGAACACCGATACCCAGCGGGGAAACTTCAAAGCCTACCTATCCCAGTTTGGAAATGGGAAGATATCGCGATGGATTTCGTGGTTGGATTACCTCGTTCGACGGGCGGCCACGACGCGATTTGGGTGGTTGTGGACCGCATGTCAAAGTCGGCACACTTTTTACCGATCCACACTACCTGGTCGGGCGAGAAACTGGCGCAGGTGTATTTAGATGAAGTGGTCAGATTGCATGGGGTGCCGAAGTCGATTGTATCAGATCGAGATCCCCGATTCACCTCACATTTCTGGAAGAGCCTACAGGAAGCACTTGGCACACGACTCGAGTTCAGTACCGCATTTCACCCTCAGACAGATGGACAGTCAGAGAGGACTATTCAGATTCTGGAGGATATGTTGCGGGCGTGTGTATAACATACTGGACTTACGCAAATTGCGAAGTTCGAGTATTCGACTTGAGTTTGGAGCTTTTCCAGTTTTTCTAGAGGGTCGTTGACTGCGTTCCGACCTATGGCACGTGTACCGAGGTTAAGGGATGAATCCCTAGCGCTAAAGTCCAAAAAGTTGAATTTTAGGTGGCTCTCGGGTTGGAAATTCTGTGTCTTTGTACCGGTACAAAATGGTGTCTATACCGGTATAAAATGATGGCTATACCGGTACAGACCGAGATTTATACCGGTATAAAAGGGCAGACTTGGCAAACCCGAGGCTCGGGTTTGGCTTTTCGCAGGGTTTATACCGGTACAAAATAGATTTGTACTGGTACAAACTGGCAGATTTCGAGCAGTTTAAACTGCTGGGGTGTTTTAGCATTTTGTTGCTTCTATTAGGTTACCCCCTCACCCTAGGGCTCCATTTGAGCACCCCCATTGCAGCAAGGAGGTAGGAGGAGCTCCTCTCTCTACTCCCTTGGGTTTTCTAGGGTTTTGGTTGGATTTTTAGAGGATTAAAACCCTCCTTTTGCTTCTTTGTGCTTGGTAGAGGCAACATCACCATTGTTGGAGCTTGGAGCTTGGTGGTTGGAGCTTTGTGGTGGATCAAGCTTCAAGCCTAGGGCCTTTTGAGCTTGGTTTAGAGCTTCTTATGGGTATGTGAACGATTTCTTTCCTCTAATTTCTGATTTTGGAGGTTTCCTTGAGATGAAACCCTAGTTTTGGATTCTAGGGTTAGGATTTGGGGATTTTCGATTTAGGGCCTTTGGGACCTAATTGATGGGTTTAGAACTTTGGTTTAGGTTGGATTGCAAGAACTCTAACTCCCATTTGGAGATCGAGAGAGTTTCTTTCGCATTCGGTGAGTTTTCTCCAACCTTTTGTAGAGTTCCTTAAAATGTGAACTCAAGGTTTATCTTCTTAGCTTGTAACTCCTAGGGTGTGCTTTTTAGGACTCAAGGAGTGATTATCGAAGCTTCGTTAGCGGTTCGGAGCAACGCTTTTCGCACTTGGTGGGTTTGGCTTCGTGAGCATAGGAGCAAATGGCTCCTAAGTGCTTATTTGGTTTGATTAAATTATTCTGAATGCATATTCATGCTAGATAGAATTATTATGAATTTTGGAACACTTAAAATGCATGCCTTATGTATGATAAAAATTTCACTCTATATAGTAGAGCTTTCTGGGTTATTTTTGCATGAATGTGAGAGTGGCTCTTGTGGGCGCCTAGGAGTGTGCCATTCATGTTAATATAGCTTAACTAAAGTATTTGAGAACATTAAACTTGTGTTGGGACTTAAAAAAGCTTAAGTGTCATCAAGCGGCACTTAACTTAGAAAACTATGAAACTGCAACATAGAGACTTTGACATAGGCCACTGGCATCTACTATATTCCATGTTAGAGACATGATGACATAGAGATAGGCCTTGGACATAGTGGTTTTACTTTTCATGTTAGAGATATGATGATTTGAGACTTGTGACGATTCTTGTGACTATATGCCATTGTGCTCATTCGCACATGCTTGTGAGGGTCGCTCACCTGGCGGCACTCGAGTTGGCCAACGCGTTTTATGTATTCGCCGTGCGGATTGGGCGCCAAGTGGATTGCGTGGGACAGTCTCATTCCTAGGGTGGGAATGTTGACTACTACGGGGCCATTAGGCTCGGCATTTGGGCTAGGCGACCTTCGGGTGGGCATCGGCCATATCGCCTTCGAGTTGGATCTTATTGTACTTAAACTTAATATAGTTTAAAGGAAATTGTGAACTTGACTAGAATAGTAAACTTCAACACTTTACTATCATTTGTGGACATTGTGGATTTGACTAGAATAGTAAACTTCAACACTTTACTATCATTTGTGGACATTGTGGATTTGACTAGAATAGTAAACTTCAACTCTTTACTATTAAATTGGGAACATTATACTAGTAGTTGTACTTACTAATCATGCTTAGATTAGTCGTTTGCTTATGCTTAATTATGCTAAGTAGAGATAGCATGTTTAGTAGCTTACATGTTTATTTTACATGTCGTTTGCTTTACTTATGCATAGTTTATCGTTTACTTGTTTAGTTTTGGGCCTAGTGGAGCATGCAACTGAAGTCAGTAATTGCCCACTGGGAACTATTAATTAATAGTTCTCACGCCCTCTTTTTCTAATGTGTTTCAGAGCCTTCGGCACCGGCGGAGGCAAGGGATCGCGGCAAGGGAGTCGCGTCTAGTTAGCTCTTAGTAGCTTTACTCTCTTTTAGATGGTTCTACTTTTCTCTCTTTTGGTATTTGTGAGAGAGAGATTTTTGTATCCCGGTATAGAGACTACCATGTACCTTTTATAGCTTTTGGTTGTGGAGTTTTGGTTGTATTTATTTTTATACTTCATAGTGGATGTTAGTAAGTACCGGGCGGGCTTCCGCTGGGTCCCGGGGCGTGACAGATTAAATTGGTATCAGAGCCTAGGGTTGAGTCTTCTTGTGGACCTAGCAAACCTTAGGCCGGTTGGACTATAGGATATAGGCTCGTGAGAGACGAGGTCTATTTAACTTGTGGGCGAAAGTATTAAGATTGGGTATCTTGAATAACTCTAGTAAGTAGAGTTGGATCGAGGTGTATAGCTTCTAACTCCGCGGAGGGTTACGTTGGCGGCCGACAACGTAACATCGGGAGTTAGTTGTGAAACACACTTCATTACTTTCGCATGATTTGGGTATTGTTGAGTGGGGCTGCGATAGCGTGGGTTTTATTAACTTGCGCTTTAGTGATGTTGTGGCGTCTTGTTGACGACCCGCTCTAAGTTTGTTGGAGCGGATGACGCGACAACGTTTGGGGAAGTGGAGATGTCCACTACCCCCGGATCCAGCGAGGTCCGTGAGTGAGGTGCCTACTTGCGGCTCTCACTAGTTTGGCGACTCAGCAGGCGACACCGGCTCAACGACAGGCAGGATGCGCGCATGAAACACCTGGAGAGATCCTTACTGCAACAGGCGGTTTCCCCCGGGATGATTGAGGGGGCAGAGCGAGGGTGGCTCATGGATCGCCCAACGAGTTCGAGAGGTGTAACCCCAGGATCCTCGATGGAGAGAAGGACGACCACTGGATCGTAGGGAAGTGGTCGATGCTGACGTAGAATCTATTTCCACGACACATTCGTGGAAGAGAGAGGCAGAGTTTGGCTTGCCGCGCATCACCTGAGTGATGAGGTTTGTAGCTGGTGGTTGGACATTCAGGATAGCATCAACGCTGTCATTGTAGCGGCTACTTGGAAGAGGTTCAAGGAACTCGTTGAAGCTTTAATTCCCGAGAGTGTTAAGAGAAAGTCGGAGCGGGATACGTGTGGTAACCCGCGCGCTCATCGTGGGAGCGGTGTGGCGTATGTGCGGGAGTATCGAGAAGGCTTAGACTATGGATTTGGGCTAGAGGCCCACGCCGAGGGTGCGAGTCAGACGCACTCTGGGAGGCAACCTGTTTAGAGACAGACGGAGGAGTCACAACAGGCTCCGAGCGGCCGCGTGCATACGGCTCAGACTGAGGAGGCGACGGCAGCCGGGCTGGTGACCACGTGTTTTGGTTCGTAATATGACTTTCGAGTGTGCATTGTTTGATGCCGGTACATGGCACCTATCCGTTGTTCGGCTATTTGCCGAGTTGCATTGCATCATGTTAGTTCGCTGTTTGCGATGAGAATTAGCCTTGTTTGAAACGATTAGTTACGGGTTGTGGGTAGCTTTCTGCTATGCTATTTGGATCTCACGACGATTGCATTAGTTGCATCCCTGGATCGGCTGGTTGCCGGATGGTGCTCGGGGATGACCCGTGCCTGGACCAGTTGTAGACTGCGGAGCCTGGGCCCTTTGGGCAGTGCGGTCGTGAGTGACGGTCTGCCTTCGGGTAGGGCGTAGTTTTGGTCGGACGGTAGCCCGAGCTTTGACCCCAGAGCGTGGAATGCCACGTGTGGGATCGTGAGATCGAGGGTACACCGAGTGTGTAGTGAACCAACCCGAGGATTTCTAGCATCGATCATCCTTCGATGCTTATAGGACGATCAGATGATCGGGTGTGTTGTTTCGAACACCCTACCTTGCGAGAAGGTTTTGCGTGCCAACAAATAGATTGGCCTTCGTGGTGTGGAGTTTGTGAGGTACTTTGTACCTTGGGTCTTGCGAGCTGATTTAACTCGCCTTGGGGATTGGAGCACGAAATAGTGCATGTTGAGGATTTATTCCACTGGTTGTGGTGACTATCTCCCTTACCTAAAACTAGGTAAGTATTGGAGAGGATTCGAGGCCTAGCTGGCCATTACCTTTTGTTGTTTGCAAATCCTCTGATTGAAGGATATCTTTTGAGTTGTGATTGTTCTCCTGATGGAGTCACAAATCGTGAGCTCAAGTGGCAAGGAGATCTGTACTTCTAGTGTTTCGCTTCGCGAGAAACCCTCTCTATTGATGTGGGACCTGTAGAGTCGTTTCGATTGTATGTCGACCATCGTGATCTAAATTGAATCACGAGTGGGCATTTGCTCGATTGTAAAGGCTCGTTGATCGGTTCATTTAGCCTTGAGTATTGGTGTACTCGATTGAATCGTTTTGCAATCGGAGTAATACTATTCTGTGGGGTAGTTTGAGGTTATACCTCAAGCGAATGTTGATACTTGTTTGGGACATCATGATGATTAGCGTGATGTTGCCGAAGCCTGTAGTACTTCACCAACGTTAGGGATTTGCGGAATAATAACTCCAAGCCCTCTTGATGGATTGGCGGAGCCGGTCGTTGATGACCATGGGTATCCCGATGAAGATCTGCAAGGATCAACTGCGGAAGCATACTGAGGTGAGCTGAGTGTGAACTCTCATTGTTGGATCGAGTGGTTGGGAAAATTCGCGAGGGAATGTGCCAAGTTGCTGATTTTTCCTTGTTCGGATGTGCACATGGAATTAAGTTCCTTGCAATGGAGACTGCGTGGAAGAGTAGTTGAGTTTGACGTTCTCGTTGATAGTCACTTCATGGTGATATTGATAGAGAGATATTATTAAATTGTAAACGGAACCCTCTCTATCACTTGAGTTGATCTCAGTGACTATGTATACTTGGGGTATCCCATGCGAAGGGAAGCATTGGGGGGAAGAATTTCGAATGTTCGTTTCGAGCGATTGAGCAGTTAGTGCTATGAGATTCCCTACCGAAGATAAGCTCTCGGCGTAGGCTTATGAAGAGTTTACTTGAGACATCAAGTTGAGACTAAAGGAGTAACCTTAGCGGATTGAGGATGTGAGTGAGTTGTGATTCTTGACCACATTTATGGAAGGAAATCAGTGAGTACCACCCCAGTGGTAGAGTTGAGACTGCTGCGGAGGCATTGGGGTGCAGTGCCGATTGGGGAATCGAGTAATCACCTTTGGAGATAAGATTGGATAATTCAGCAATTTTTGCTACAATCGGAAGGGATGATCATCTTGGATATTGAGTATAAGGCTGTTCATGCCAAGTATGTATACAAGGGTAAACATGTGGGAATTACACCATGCTTAATTATGGATTGGATTTACACTCAGTCGTGCAATCTTTTATCAAGATCTGACTTTGAGTTGAGCGAGCAATGTTGGGATCAGAGTCAACGAATAGATATTGTATCACATCTCTTTAGTGAGCATTCCGATGGAGTGTTGATGGATCGTGTAACGGTTTGAACCCGGGTTCTTGTTATGAGCGGTATTGTTGAATTCGCCACAGAGAGTTATATGATAGAATTCCAATTGTATGAGTAATCGAAGCAGAGCTAGGCTTCGCCCTCGGCCAAGACGAGAGAAGTGAGAATTGGAATTCAGCTTTTGAGAGCACTTGGTTTTGGTGATGACCAACTGTATAACTTGTCGAACGAGCACCAATTAGAGGAGGAACTTCGCGGTGAAGACTTGAGTTCGAGGAACTTTAGTGGATTGGCTGGGGATGTGTCCAACCCCGGAAGTCTACAGGAGGCTTTGGGCTCGCGTTTGAGCACCGACATTGCTTCCCACCTTCGGAGGAAGGGCAGTAGAAGCGTACTATCCAGAATTTAAAGGGCGTGCCCTGAGCATGTATGATCGACTTTCGAGGAGGATGGTCGCAGCATCTACCGTTGGCAGCGTTGCTTATAACAGCAGTTATCAAGCAAGCATCAAGATGGCACCACATGAAGCACTCTATGGACGGAGGCGACGATCGCTACTTCATTGGAGTGAAGTTGGCAAGAGATTGGCTTCGGGCTCAGATGTACTCCCGAAAGCTAAGACAAGGTTCGCATTGCTAAAGAGCGGTTGTTGACCGGTAGTAGGCAAAGAGCTATGGCAGACGTCGACGAGACTTGGAGCTTCGGATTGGAGATCATGTTTTCTTGAAAGTCTCGCCGACCAGAGGAGTCAGGAGATTTGGGATTCGGGGTAAGTTGAGCCCCCGTTATTTTGGACCGTATGAGATTTTGGAGCGTGTGGGCCGGTAGCGTATAGACTTGCTCTACCGCCGAACCTATCGGGCATACACAACTTATTCCATGTGTCGGTCCTTCGGAAGTTTATACATGATCCAGCTCATGTATTGGATACTACACCCTTGGAGTTGAGGGATGATTTGAGCTTAGAGGAGCAACCAGTGAAGATCTTGGCTCGCGAAGTGAAGAAGCTGCGGAATCGGGACATTCCGTACGTAAAGGTTCTTTGGAGCAACCACGAGGAGCGGGAGGGCACGTGGGAGCCTGAGAGCGCACTGCAGGAGCACTACCCCCATCTCTTTCAGATGGAAACTTGAGGTATGAGTTCGCTTTTGAGTTTCGCGGACGAAACTCCTTTTTAGGAGGGGTGAATGTAACATACTGGACTTACGCAAATTGCGAAGTTCGAGTATTCGACTTGAGTTTGGAGCTTTTCCAGTTTTTCTAGAGGGTCGTTGACTGCGTTCCGACTTATGGCACGTGTACCGAGGTTAAGGGATGAATCCCTAGCACTAAAGTCCAAAAAGTTGGATTTTAGGTGGCTCTCGGGTTGGAAATTCTGTGCCTTTGTACCGGTACAAAATGGTGTCTATACCGGTATAAAATGATGGCTATACCGGTACAGACCGAGATTTATACCGGTATAAAAGGGCAGACTTGGCAAACCCGAGGCTCGGGTTTGGCTTTTGAGGTTTATACTGCATAAAATAGATTTGTACCGTACAAATCAGATTTCGAGTAGCTTTAAACTGCAGGGGTGTTTTAGCATTTTGTTGCTTCTATTAGGTTACCCTCTCACCCTAGGGCTCCATTTGAGCACCCCCATTGCAGCAAGGAGGTAGGAGGAGCTCCTCTCTCTACTCCCTTGGGTTTTCTAGGGTTTTGGTTGGATTTTTAGAGGATTAAAACCCTCCTTTTGCTTCTTTGTGCTTGGTAGAGGCAACATCACCATTGTTGGAGCTTGGAGCTTGGTGGTTGGAGCTTTGTGGTCGATCAAGCTTCAAGTCTAGGGCCTTTTGAGCTTGGTTTAGAGCTTAGAGGTATGTGAACGATTTCCCTCCTCTTGTTTCGGATTTTGGAGGTTTCTTTGATACGGAACCCTAGTTTTGGATTCTAGGGTTAGGATTTGGGGATTTTCGATTTAGGGCCTTTGGGACCTAATTGATGGGTTTAGAACTTTGGTTTAGGTTGGATTGCAAGAACTCTAACTCCCATTTGGAGATCGAGAGAGTTTCTTTCGCATTCGGTGAGTTTTCTCCAACCTTTTGTAGAGTTCCTTAAAATGTGAACTCAAGGTTTATCTTCTTAGCTTGTAACTCCTAGGGTGTGCTTTTTAGGACTCAAGGAGTGATTATCGAAGCTTCGTTAGCGGTTCGAAGCAACGCTTTTCGCACTTGGTGGGTTTGGCTTCGTGAGCATAGGAGCAAATGGCTCCTAAGTGCTTATTTGGTTTGATTAAATTATTCTAAATGCATATTCATGCTAGATAGAATTATTATGAATTTTGGAACACTTAAAATGCATGCCTTATGTATGATAAAAATTTCACTCTATATAGTAGAGCTTTCTGGGTTATTTTTGCATGCATGTGAGAGTGGCTCTTGTGGGCGCCTGGGAGTGTGCCATTCATGTTAATATAGCTTAACTAAAGTATTTGAGAACATTAAACTTGTGTTGGGACTTAGAAAAGCTTAAGTGTCATCAAGCGGCACTTAACTTAGAAAACTATGAAACTGCAACATAGAGACTTTGACATAGGCCACTGACATCTACTATATTCCATGTTAGAGACATGATGACATAGAGATAGGCCTTGGACATAGTGGTTTTACTTTCCATGTTAGAGACATGATGATTTGAGACTTGTGACGGTTCTTGTGACTATATGCCATTGTGCTCATTCGCACATGCTTGTGAGGGTCGCTCCCTACAAGCCGGCACTCCGGAGTTGGCCAACGCGTTTCATGTATTCGCCGTGCGGGATTGGGCGCCGAAGTGGATTGCCGTGGACAGTCTCATTCCTAGGGTGGGAATGTTGACTACTACGGGGCCATTAGGCTCGGCATTTGGGCTAGGCAGCCTTCGGGTGGGCATCGGCCATATCGCCTTCGGGTTGGATCTTATTGTACTTAAACTTAATATAGTTTAAAGGAAATTGTGAACTTGACTAGAATAGTAAACTTCAACACTTTACTATCATTTGTGGACATTGTGGATTTGACTAGAATAGTAAACTTCAACTCTTTACTATTAAATTGGGAACATTATACTAGTAGTTGTACTTACTAATCATGCTTAGATTAGTCGTTTGCTTATGCTTAATAATGCTAAGTAGAGATATCATGTTTAGTAGCTTACATGTTTATTTTACATGTCGTTTACTTTACTTATGCATAGTTTATCGTTTACTTGTTTAGTTTTGGGCCTAGTGGAGCATGCAACTGAAGTCAGTAATTGCCCACTGGGAACTATTAATTAATAGTTCTCACGCCCTCTTTTTCTAATGTGTTTGAGCCTTCGGCAGACCGCGGAGAGCAAGGGATCGCTGCAAGGAGTCGCGTCTAGTTAGCTCATAGTAGCTTTACTCTCTTTTAGATGGTTCTACTTTTCTCTCTTTTTGGTTTTTGTGAGAGAGAGATTTTTGTATCCCGGTATAGAGACTACCATGTACCTTTTATAGCTTTTGGTTGTGGAGTTATGGTTGTATTTATTTTTATACTTCATAGTGGATGTTAGTGCTTTACTTCCTATGTAGAGATCTAGTTGTTTTATTTCGCTCTGATACTACTAGATGCCTTTTTCTTGTTGATTATTTATCGTTTTGCTAGACGCCTTGTATGTTTTAGATGTACGGCGGGTCTGGGCACGTACCGGGCGGGGCTTCCGCTGGGTCCCGGGGCATGACAGTGTGTCATTGACTATAAGGGAAGTTGGGCCAAATATTTGCCAATGGCCGAGTTCGCCTACAACAATAGCTTCCAAGCTAGTGTGGAGATGGCACCATTTGAAGTCATTTACGGACGAAAGTGCCGATCTCCTGTACATTGGGGTGATGTAGGTGAGCGGGCTGTGGTTGGTCCCGAAGTGTTGCGGGAGGCGGAGGAAAAAGTTCGCATCGCTCGTCAACGGATGCTTACAGCGCAATCAAGGCAACAAAGTTATGCAAATAAGCGCCGAAGAGAGTTAGAATTCGCGGTAGGAGATCGTGTGTTCTTGAAGGTTTCGCCTATGAGAGGCGTAAGGCGATTTGGAGTTCGAGGAAAATTAAGTCCTCGATACATTAGACCATACGAAGTGTTGGAGCGCATCGGAGCGGTAGCATATCGGATTGCACTGCCGCCGCAACTAGCGGATGTTCATAACGTGTTTCACATTTTCAACCTTCGCAAATATGTTCACAATCCCGAACACACTATGATGTTTGAACCGCCGGAGCTTCAAGAGGACTTGAGCTATGAAGAGTTTCCGGTGGCAATTATTGCTCGGGAGGTGCGCAAACTGCGGAATCGCGAGATTCCTTATGTTCGAATTCGGTGGAGCAATCACGACGATCGTGAAGCCACTTGGGAGCTCGAGAGCGAGATGAAAACGCATCATCCTCATCTATTTGGGGAGTAAGGTATGAGTTTGAGTTTAAGTTAAATATAAGTGTTCGTTTCGAGGACGAAACTCCTTTTAAGGAGGGGAGAATGTAAGATACCGAACTTCAAAAATCGTGAAGTTGCGGTAGAAGGTAATATATCGGATTCTTAATTTAAAAATAAATATAAATAAATATAGTGTGAGATACTATTTTTATTGCATACATAGAAGTAAAATATGAATCTGGTTTGACCTGTGCTGAAATCAGAGCGAAAACAGGAGATTTAGAATTTTCTGTTGGAAACGGGACTGATAAATTAGCGTAAAAATGCACGGTCGAGAAAATTATGAAAACCGGGGCATATGTCAAGATTATTTATATGAGGCTAGATATAAAGTTTCATGCTACTCGGACACCCGGTAGATGAGAAATAAAATCCGAATGCTATCTAATAGCGATTATGATTCGGTACAGTTTTCGGTGACCAAACGGGGTCGAAACTGAAAGATTAAAGTTTCTTGCGTTAAATTGAGTAAAACCGAACATAGCTGTCAAGTTTGAGCTTAATCGGACATTCCGAAGGGCGGACAAAAAAATCAAAGCTTCAGCCAAAAATTGAGGTGAATAGTGTGATGAATTGTGTCTTTTTTTTGGTGGCTTATTAAAGAAGCTGTTGCTTCTTCTCCTCCCCAAACCGAGCCACACACACACTCCCACACACTCACGCATACAAGGAGGGAGAGAGAGAATCCTCTCTTTCTCTCTCTAGATCTCTCAAAAAAATTGAGGGCTTTGGTGGAGATCGACGCGTGGAAGTGAATCGTCGTCATCTTCTTCGCTTTCTCCTTGATTTGGAGCACATTTTGAGGTGAGTTCCTTGAACCCTCTCATGGTAAAGTTTAAGGGCATCAATTATATGCTCTAATAATGGGTTTAGTGGAACTCCTAGATGCTAAACAAGTGTAAATTGCATGAATCAAGTTCTAATTTGGAGTATTTTTGCAATATTGAGCACCTAGGGTTAGAAATGCTAATTTTGGGAATATTGGGTATTGATCTATTTTGATCACATATTTGACATATTGTTAGGTATCTGAACGCGTAGGAAGCGACGGTTCGTCAATCCGACGAGCGGTTTGACCGATCCGAGCAAAACAAAGGCTCGAAGTTGAAAATTGTCCGAAGAGCCAAAGTGGTGGTTGGAGGCTTCGAGATCAACATTGTAGTCTCGTGGAACATCCCAAAGGTGGGGGGTGCCATCCGACGCAGTCGAACTGCCTTCTATGTTTAAGAATTCGTATTGGTCATATTCATTCATATATATATATATATATATATATATATATATATATATATATATATATATATATATATATATATATATATATATATATATATATATATATATATATATATATATATATATATATATATATATATATATATATATATATATATATATAGATGGTATCATGCGTGACAGGGTTATGTAGTCATTTTTACTATTCTTGCATGCTTCCTTTTTATGCTTGGCATGTGAATATAGGATGCATGAGAATGAGCTATGTGACATTGAACCCTAGATATGAGTTAAACTATAACTTGATCTTGCATGATGACGAGTGGCATTAATTTAGTGTAAAGAACACTAGTGGAATGTGAACCGAGTATAGAACTTGATGAATGTCATTGCATTATAATTTAGTGTAAAGAACACTAGTGGAATGTGAACCGAGTATACAACTTGATAATTGGTATTACGACTTAGTGTAAAGAACACTAGAGATATGTGAACCAAGTAGACAACTTGATGATGAATGACATAGAGACATAGTGCTACCAAAACACTTATGCATTTTCCCTGTGCGGATGCCGTCCAAAGTGGAGGAGAAGATTATTAATTCCCCTGTGTTGGATGCCCTCCAAAGTGAAGGAGAAGATCATGCTCACACAGTCTGCTCAGCGCTCGTGGTGGTCGCTCCACACGAGTAGTGCGAGTCTCCGGAGGTCTTGGCACGTGATTCGATAGGGATAGCCTATGTGGGGTCCTGCAGACAACCCCTTGGGTTGAATGTGTTGAGTCGTGGGCGTGCCTACGGGCTAGCCATGAATTGGGTAATAACATAAGAACATAAAAGTGTTTCATACATACTTGATTGGGACATAATAGCATGATAGATATTTCATAATTATATCATGATCTTGTTGTTTCAGGCATAGCAGTAGTTGCATTAATTATATCATGCTTTACTTACAGCAGTTACAGCTTTAAATTATCTATATATCTATCTATCTGCTTTTGCCTGCTTAGACCTAGTGGGGAGATCGGTGGGGTCGGTGGCCGAGCCCACTGGGAACTAAGGAAGTTAGTTCTCACCCCACTCTATTCAGAGCGATGGTGAGGATCGTGGCAAGGGCATCGCGCCCTAGTTGATAGTAGCCTCCCAGTTGCATTAGAGCCTACCTTGGTACTATTTTGGAATGTAATAACTTATGTATTTTGGAGAAAACAACATGTATATAATATTTTGGGAGTTAGAGAGTTCATAGATGTAAGCAATGTAATTGAATGTAAACAATGGATGAATGGTTGTAATAGATAGACTTATCTCTCTTTATGTTACTTGTATGTTTACTAGTACCTTGCTCTTGTTGCGATTTGCACCTTTTGGTGCATTGTTTAGTCGTGTATGTAATAGAATTAAATTTCCTGGGCAATTCTTTGTACATGACTTGTTGTCGAGCCTTGAGCGGACAGGGGAGGTGTTGTCCGTTCGGCGCCTGATCGGCGTCCCCGAACCGAACCAAATTGGTAGCGGTTTCGGGGCGTGACAACCCACCTCGTAGGGTTATAAGGATGCCCCGATGATTTTCTCGGGATTTTTGGACTCCTATTCTGCGTGCTGCGGCTATATGTTAAAAGTTTAACGTTTAGTCCATAACTTTTTGTACGTTCGTTGGATCGACAAACCGAGCGCACCAATGCGTCGAACACACCCCTAATTAGATTTCTACAAGGTCAATTTGACCTAGAAACTCCTTTGGGCAAAAGCCCCAATTTGGGTGCCCTAACAATGTCCTTTGTAATTTCCTAGGTTTTGATTTCTTCAACACGTAAAAGAGGGCTTGTTAATCCCCTAGGAGTTCATTTAGAACCATCTAGATCATTTCTAGGGCATCTACTTGAAACCCTAGAAGTTCACCATGAGAGGACCTTGAGCTTCCATGAATTTTTATGAAGCTCAAGCCTCTACTAGGTTTTAAACATGAGAGAGCTCAAAAACCCTGTGTTTCTTGGAAGAAAGCCAAACCCTAGCTTAGGTTTCCATGAAAAACTTATCTTGGCCCAAGGCAATCCCCAAATCCTCGTTCTTGGAGAGCTTCTAGATCTTCCTCAAGCTCCAAAACTCCTTCTCCAAGCTTCTTCTCTTTTTCTTCCAAGCTCTAGGGTTAGGTTTCCAGAGAGAAAAAGAGAGAAATGTGAGGGAGAGGAGTGGAGGAGTAGTGGCTGCGAAAAGGAGGAGGAATGGGTATATTACATGTTGCCACATTGGCAACTAAACCCTCCAACATTGCAATTTTGCAATCTGCCTAGACTGGGCAAGTTTTGTGTGCGGGGACCGGTCTCTCCCTCAGGGACCGGTCCCTGGGAGACCGGTCTGTCCATCAGGACCGGTTCCCGTAAGCCTGATCCCAGGACTTAGTCTTTTCCCGGCTGTCTGCACAATTGGGGACCGGTCTCTCCCTCAAGGACTGGTCCCTGGGAGACCGGTCTGTCCATCAGGACCGGTTCCCGTAGGGACATTTCCAGGATTTAGCCGTTTTTCCTCTATTCTCGGCCTTCATGCGTGTGGGGACCGGTCTCAACTTGGGGAGACCGGTCCCCGAGAGCCCGAAGTCTGGAACTTCACCAGACTTGCAAACTTCTCTCTCTCGGGTCCCGTTTTTACCACAACTAGGTCCCAACGCATATAGAACCTAGTGTTAATCGTTTCACTCCTCGTTCCGTTCGTTTCGACGAAACTCGGCACGTTCTACGGAGAAGTGGTATGTTACATTGAGTAACCCGCGGATACCCATGATACTCGTATATATATATTTTAATTAAAAAATATATAATCTTTATGATATTTACTTTATAATTATGACAAGTTTATTAATTTTGTATCCTACAAATTTGGAATTATATTATGATATTTCAAACAATAAGTTTTATATATATATATATATATATATATATATAGAGAGAGAGAGAGAGAGAGAGAGAGAGAGAGAGAGAGAGAGAGAGAGAGAGAGAGAGAATTGAGTTGGAATGCTATCGGTAGCAAACGAGCTCCGTTGCCACCCATTTGTTTTCGATGATGGAGCCTCAAAATCGATGATCGACACCGTTGAATATGATCTATACCACATGAAATATCTATAAATCAAATTTTCGATATTGTTCTCTTGGCCATCAAGTGGGCGTTAAGATAAATGACAGAGAATAAAAAACCTGTGAAAAGTGATGATAGGAATTTTGTAACCAAGATTGAGAGTATAGATCTTATTCTAAATAGTTTAAAAAATTTTCTAACCAAAATTTAATTGATTTGGATAGCTTTACATCGTTAAACGAGAAAACGCCTCATATCTACTATTAAAATTACAAAATTTGAAACCCTTTGATCCTTGGGTTAATGATGTCGAAATGATTTGAAATTTGGTTTCTAGATACATCAAGTGGTATAGATCATGTTCAAATGTCGATCGTCAATTTAGAGGCTCCATCATCGAAAATAAATGATTGGCAATGAGTTTTACGATAGCATTCCACCAACTCTCTCTCTCTCTCTCTCTCTCTCTCTGTATATATATATATATATATATATATATATATATATATATATAGAACTAGGCTAATACACCATTAATAGCATCAAGTCACTACAAAAAAATCTTGCATTTAAGGACACTTTAAATGATATTTAGCGACGCTTTAAAGCGTTAGCAAAATAATCCCGACGCTTGTAAAAGCGTCGTGTAAAAAGTCATTAAATAAATATGTCGGGATAAATATATCGACGTTTTAATATAGCGTCGGAATATTTATATAAATATTTGATAAAAATATGTTTATTAGCGACGATTAATCATAGTGTCGGCAAATGCTAAATATTAAAGACGCTAGAAGAAAGCGTCGTTTAAAAAGCGTCGTCTAAAATATATTTTGTTGTAGTGAGTCATTAGTGCTACCAAGTTTTTCGCCATTAGATTAAGAGAGGTGCGGTTAGGATGATGTGAGCCTCTTAGGGTTGAGTGAATGGTTGGTTGAATAGTATGATCTAACGGGTGAAAATAATCAAAATGATAGATCTAACGGTTATATATATACATATATATATATATATATATATATATATATAGTGAGAGAGAAAGAGAGAGAGAGAGAGAGTTGAGCTAGAATGCTATCAATAGCAAACGGGCTCCGTTGCCACCCATTTGTTTTCGATGATGGAGCCTTCAAATTGACAATCGGCACCGTTGAACATGATCTATACCACTTGAAATGTTTAGAAATCAAATTTCATTCATTTTCGATATTGTTCTCTTATCCATCGAGCGGACACAAAATTTTCATTCATTTTCTATTGCTTCCCCCTGCGCTGGCAGTGCTACCAAAATACATATTTCCTTTGGAATAAGGGGAAGAAAGGTTTCTCCGATTCTAATACGTTTTCTCTCTTCATCCCAAAAATAGAGGAGGGATTCGACTAGAACAAGATCTTGCTTAATTGGAGGCAAGTCGAGATAAGAAGAGAACGGAGTGGTCTTCACAAGTGCCATATGTTCAACGGATATAACATCACGTAACGCTGGGCCAGCTAAATGCATACTGCCCACTATCTTTGGCAACTATGAAACACACATTGTCGTGTGCAGATGAACTGGGTAACATTTGCCCATAATAAGCTTGATGCTCGGCCTTTTAGCTTTCGATAGCCTCTTTGTTCTTCTCGTTGCAGAATGCGAAGATGTGCCTTCAGCACTTGTAGTGGCCTTCTTGCTCGACCGGCTTGACGACTGAGCGCTGGTGGAAACCATTTTTTCAGCTGCATTTTATTCAGCACAAGTCAGCACATTATTTCATTCTAAAAGTAACTAAATTTTTTTTAATTATATTCATCCTATGAATGCAGATTATCTACAGTTTGACACTATTATGACAGATTATCTACAGTTTGACACTATTATGACATAATAGAACAATCTTATCTTAATATAATTTTTGTTTCGTTGAATGCGAACATATATATGCTGTGAATAAATGCTATGGATAATGGAGCATCTATTAAGTGCAAAAATAACATATACAACAGTTGTCACATATCGAACTTCTAAAGTCTTGAAGTTACGAGGTATGTTGGCTTAGAAGGCCATAGGAATGGTTCCGGTGAAGTTTGGAAGCTTTCGGGTGTTTTCGGTACACTAGGTGCGAGAACGAAGCCCGAAAGGCTATCTTAGGCCACGAGCTAAATCTGACGCTTGCGCGGATGAGATAATGATGTGGACATGATCCAAATCATGTTTGGAGAGTCTCGGTTCGATTTGGAACGAATCGGAGGTCAAACGGGCCAAAAGTGAGTTGGAACGGAGAAGAAACGGAAAAAGCTGAAAATTTGACTAAGTCCTTGAGTGGGCTGGAGGACCCTGTGGGGTCGGGACATTGATCCAATGTCCGGACATCCAAGGTCCGGACAATGGTGGATGTCCGGACCCCGTAAGCTGGAAAATGGGCAAAAGGGCCCTGCGCAGGCCAGGTCGGGACATTGATGAATGTCCGGACATCCAAGGTCCGAACATTGATGAATGTCCGGTCTCAGCAGCCCGAAAATGCCCAGTTTGGGCTGTTGCAAATATTGCAAAGTTGAGGGGCTTTGTTGCATTTTGGCAGGGGGTTAAGTGATTAGAGGGTGTTAAAACCCCTTTCTCTCCCTCTCTCCCTCACAGAACTCTCTCCCTCTCTCTCTCTGTTCGACAGCAAGAAGGGAAGAAGAGGGGAAAGAAAAGAGGAGAAGAAAAGAGAGAAGAAGAAGAAGAAGAAGATGGAGATGATGAAGAAGATGATGGTGGAGACTCCAATGGCCATCTTCTTCCTCCCCTTTGTGCAAGAGGGCTTCTTGTAGAGGTAAGCCTTTGCTCCTCTCATGGTAAATCTTCTAGTAGAGGGTTTCTAAACCCTAGATCTAGAGTTTTGATCTTCTTGCAAGCTTTAGAACCTTGTAGAGACTTGGGAACTCATGAAAATCATATGTTCTTCAAGGTGCTCTAATGGTGGATTTCTAGGGTTTGCTCTAAGCACCCTATGGATAGTTCTAGTGCTCTTAGATGAGTTCCTAGAGGTTAGACAAGCTCTCTATTGCTTGTTCTAGGGATCAAATCGGTGGATTTTGCGAAAGTGCAAACCTAGGGCTCCAAAATGGGAATTTTAGAAATGAATGAGTTTAATCTCATTTGACCCCATGTAAACCTAATTGGGGGTATAACGAACGCGTTGGCGCGCTCGGTTCGGTGATCCGATGAGCGAGTACAAAGTTATTGATAAAATACTAAATTCTTACCAGATGTCCGCAGCACGCAAGATAGAAGCCCTAAATTCATGAAAACGGAACTGGGGCAACTTAAAGGCGTGGGGCAACGGCACAAAGTCTCGGATTGCAATTCGGAGACCGTTTGGTTGGGCATGCAAGAGTTCGAGCCGAACCGGGTCAAGAGTGCCGCGGGCGGCCGATTTCAAGTGTCGACGAGCAATCGGAGTGCGAATTGAGGTGGGTTGTGTTTACCGAAGCGACTAGGTCGCCTGTATGTCTAAGAGTCATTTAACTCTTATTGACGCATGTTCAATACTGCATGATTAGAAATGCATGCTAGTGAGGTAAAGTGAAAATGCTAAGTAGATGCAAGTAAACAAATGAAATGCATGATAATAGCATAAAGTATAATGCTAGAAGAGTAAAAGAATGCATGCTTAGCATAGTGAACATTCGATGAACATGACAATAGCATAATATAGAAATGCTAGTGAACGACTGAGCATGAACCTAGTGTTTAAAGAACCTAGTGGCTAAAGAATGCGAATGAACGAGAATACTAAGTAAAGAACGTTACGGGAACATGCATGTAAAGGCTTTGGTAGACATAAGAGTGTTAAGCATAAGAATGTCAAGTATAAGAGAGCAAAGTATAAGAATGCCAAATAAAGAATGTGAGTCATGGACTAAATACACATATAGATCAAGTGGCATCTAAGCTAGTGTAAAGAACATAAGTTATAGTAAACCTAGAGTCAAATGGACCTAGGAAATGACATCTAACCTAGTATAATGAACATAGGTTCTAGCAACCTAGAGTCATGTGGATCTAGGTAAAGAACGGTGAACCTAGTGTCAAGGACATAGGTTGGTTAAAGATGATAATGGACCTAGTGTGAGTAAACATAGGTCGAGTTGGAATGACATTGAACCTAGAGAATAATATCGGCTAAAGGGATTTGTCTCGGGGCGTGACAGATGATCCACTTGTCTACACAATCCTCCATAAGTTGCTCCAGTTCCGCAAAGAATTCTTCTTTACCCTCCCAGGAGGCCGGTCCGTAGACATTGGTGACGAAAAAATGAAACCCGCCCGTAACGGAGAAGAGGTGGACTGTAATAGAAAATCTTCGTACAAGTACGTTATGGCAGGAGAAAAACCGTGAGCTCCACCTCGTGATACCCCCCCCACCCACCCCCCCCGAGGCACCATTGGCGGAAGGCGTACACATTTGTTCAATGAAGAACCCCCAAAGCTACTTAAAAAGGACCTGGATACATGGTCGACTTTCGACTCTTGGATACAGACCACCGTATTGCGAAGTTTAGACACCACTTCCCTGACCGAATTACGTTTAGAAGGGTCATTAAGCCCTATAACGTTCCAACTACAGACTCAAAACATAAAGACGCTTGGGGCACCCACCACGAAAATCCAAAACGGTGTATGCCAAGACTGCTCTAACCCTGTCTACACACTTCCTTCCATGAACCCCGTGAGGTTCTTCGCCTCGCTAACATCCAGGGTCACCCCACAGAGTCGACTCTTGGAGATAATCTTCGAAACTGCTGCTATGTGCTCGCTAGAATCCCCACCTTTGCGCAAGCTGACCTTTCTAGACATCGCCTTGGACAGAATCGGCACCTTCTCCGACCCAGCAAGGCGAGAACTGCTCATTATCTTCGTGGAGAGTGACGGTCCATCCCTGTTCTCCGCGTACTTCGTCACGGGCCCCAAAAGGAGGCGGCTCTCGGCCTCTCTCCCGTTGTTCCACCCTGAATCCGGGCTGTGAGGGGTGGGATCCGAGTTACGAGGGGAAAGCTAGAGGGGGTCCCTACAGGCTGCTGCGGGCGAGGCATCCACGGGGGGGAGGTGGACGAAAAAAATCGCTACTAACGAGGACGACATGACAAGGTCCGATTCCCCTACCCCAAAAAACCATTGTGGGCCGCTTTCCTCCCCGTCTGGCTCCGCCACCGAGGTAAGCTCGGGGCGCGCCCTCCCCCAAGAAAAGAAGGGAGTCGATCCACTCGATGCCAGCCCCAACTTAAACCGTCTTAGAGGCTGTAGAGTTGATGGAGCAAGGATGTCAGCTCGAAATTCCATGGTAGGCCCTAACGGCTGGCCACTGAGAGGAAGAGGCCCAACCAAACAGATCCCCACTCATGCTGGGTCTTCTGAAAGGAGGTGAGGGCCAAGCCACCGTGGGCCTTGGGAGAGAGCAGTTGGCAATCGTTGACCCAGGATCATAAATGCCTGAGCCGCCCCCTCCGGGTAATTAATGCCAACCTCCTTTCGAGAAGGGCTCCCTGCCTGGGGAGTGAACGAAACCCCAGAGAAACAGGAAACAGGTAAGCAGCACTTTAGAAAGTTAGACCGACCCACCAACTTTTTTATGCAAAATGCGCGGGAAGAGCCTCACTGAGCGCTCCTCGATCGCCGCCTCCCCTCGTTCTCCAACCCCACGCCACTACTGCCCGTTGAAGCCCACCCCCTGCACCCACCCGTCGCCGAGTACGTGGCCATCGGCTGAAGAAATCCCGGCTGCGGCAACCTCCGATCCCCCGACGCTTTATGGGTCCGCGACACTAGCTCGACATCAACCAGTTCCCCAAGCGCATCTTCCATTTCCTCATCTGTCCCAGCTTCTTCTTCGTCTTCGCGGTGAGCTGGGTCCCGATCATCCGCCGGCGCCCCGACGCGAGGGAAGTATTATCTCCCCCGCTCCATCGATTCTCTCCCACCTCTCAAGGTGTACCATGACAGGGAAGAGCTCTTCCCCAACGATCACCAACAGGTTTTAAGGGATACTGTATATCGAGTCAAGTGCGATTTGGCATCTATCTCAAGTTCGACCTTAGAATCCTTAAATTATGAGAGCAGTTTCACTTTATGTATTTGTACATATACTTTTAGATAGAAAATTATATTTGGACATTACACATCTGTGCCTCCGTGTAGCATATGTTTCTCAATCCTTTTTGCCATCTGATACATCAGTCCTATCATTTATTGATTATATTTTTGAAAAAAATAAATTGCACCGCTAGTCCCCAAACTTTAGTGAAAAGGATTTTGGAAAGAATTTGACACTCATGTAGGGGTCCTTTGGTTGGATGTAGTTGGAGAAGTAATGTAGTTGGAAATACAAGACGATTTGCAAATCTTTCTTTATATTCTATCTACATTTGGTTTATACGATTCTGCAAATCTTTGATTACATTTTTCTATTTGGTAGGTTGTGGTTGGGATTTGTATTTATAAATACTATCACATTTTAGATAGAAAGATAAGATTATCTCTTCTTAAGATAACATACTTATGAAATTATATAATTATTAATTAAGATATATATTAATAAAAAAAGAGTATGTATCAATGTATGAAGCATCAAAACACATAGCATTAAATATAAAGGGATAATTGCCTATATATACACATAAATGCGTCTGAAAATATCCGATCTACCCCTACTTTTTTTTTCTTTCTAAAATGCCCCTATGCGTTCCACCGTTATTGCAAAATATCCCCATGATTATCTCTGTTAAGTTAATCTGGGTTAAACGTGAGTTAAATATCTACCACAGTTTAAAAAAATTAAAATACCAAATTTGCCCTTAACTTAAGGGCAAATAAAAAAGGTTGGTGACGGTAGAGGGGTATATTGGAAAAGACCAAAAGTCGAAATACTTTTGTGCCCCTGACTTTAAGGGCAAATAAGAAAGACAGTGATGGTATAAGGGTATATTTGAAAAGGGCAAAATAGTAATTTTACAGAAATAACAAAGTTACTTAACAGATTTTAACTCTAAGGGTATATTAGAAATAGGTTGGAACATAGGAGGGATATTTTCAATATTAGCCTTTTAAAAGGGGTAAATCGAAAAATCGGAAATTTTTCAGGAGTATATAAGTAATTGCCCCAAATATAAAATACTATATATATATTAAAAAAAATAAAGTATGTATGATAAATTAACTAAATCAATTACCAACATAACATGACTAGAGAGAGAGAGAGAGAGAGAGAGAGAGAGAGAGAGAGATTAATGAGCGTGATGACTATTTCTCTGTGAGAGAGAGAGAGAGAGAGAGAGCGAGAGAAAGAAAAAGAAAGAGAGGCGCACCACCTTAGGACCTATTGTGAAGCGCGAGAGTCAAAGAAGCACGAGAGTTGCAGAAACAACAGCCGCCGCAAACCCTAGCTAGGAGCTATTGTGAATGGATATTTTCAGGAAAAAAATTCGAGTTTATTTTTTTTGGGGTAAGCGACTCAATTTCACAGCTGATACTTGACCAATTTGATGTAGTATCAATCGTAGCGGCCCATTCATGTAGATGCAATCAGTAGTTGGGCGTAATCGTACCAAAAAATAAAAAAGTAATTAATGCGCATTTTCAACTACACTACAGTTTAAAAAGCATTAAACCAAACAGCCCCGTAAAGTAGATGCAAATGACACGCCTCATTGCAGAAGTTCAATTGAGTACATCAACCATAGAAATAAAAGTTTATCTGTACGTGCATGATGTGGGAAAAAAAGTTCATATAAAGATGATGGTTTGATATAGAAAAAACTAAACTCGGGATAATATTTTTCCAAGAAAATATTTAAATGTTTACAAAATTATTAAGTTTCACAAACCAAAACCATTTATAGAGTTAAATTACAGTTTTTATTTTCCCAAAAGAAATCCAAAAAGTAAAATTATATGGGTTGGTCCCCGCGGCAGATCTAGAAAATTTTTTACAAAGGTACAATACACAATCTATAAACCAAAAACAAATATTAGAAAATAATAAATAATTTTTTTAAGAAATATTGCATGAAAAAAATATGTATAATTTTAATTTATAATTACTTTTAATGTATTTTTATATTTTGGAAATGATGTATTAGATTAGAATTTTTTTGTCATTCAAAGTATTATTATTTTCAAAAAAATATAAAAATGTTTTTTAAATATTTTAACCGTGCCGTTTTTTAAACTTGGAATTCAAGTTTATAACATTGAAAAATGTGCCATGTAGAGCAAAATATGGCGTTTACATATTTACTTAAATAAAAAAACATATAGACTTATAAGAACTATATATATACGGACTATTTTGATTTGTCTACCCAATCTTAATTTTATTGTCCAATTTTTCAATTTATTTGATTTGAGTCAATTAACACTAACTTGTTTTTAAAATTTAAGCTAATAATTTATTTAAATGAATTTATAATTGTAAGAATTACGCAAAGTATACTAAATAAATATGTAAAGATAAATAATACGTTCAAATTTTGAATTCAAAATACTGTTGGTCAACTCAAATCAAACAAATTGAAATATCAAAAATTTTAAAAAATTAAATAGACGAATCAAAATGGTCAATAGTTTAGATAAGTCATATATCTTTTAATAGAATGAATTACTCAATAAAATAGAGTTAGCTACTAAAATCAACTCCATTTAAAGAGATGATGTGACATCCTAATAGTTCCACATAGGATGGGAAAGGGGTTGTCATTGGATTTATAAGAGACTTAGACACTAGTAATAATAAGCTTGGCGTTTTGGTAGGTGGTTGGGCAACGAGTTATTCTAGCAGTGAAATTTTCGTTACATTTGGTATCGAGGCCAGGTTCACAGCGGGGACATGTGTGGCGAGTCTCGAGTCTGCGGATGACGATGGCGAGACAAGTCTCACATCATAGGCGGTGGTTGGGATCGCGAGTTATTATTCTGGTGGTCATTTACAGATCAGATGATTTCTTTTTGTCTTTTAAGTAAGGTGAAATTTTTTTTGATTGATTTGTTATCCTGTGCCAAAAAAAAAAATTTTGATTGATTTGTTACTTCTCGTCGTTAATACATCCGTTGCATTCTAAAACTTTTCGGTCAATTGACCCTGCACCAACTCATGCCCATCCGCCAATGCCAATAGAGGCTTTTAAAAGAAAAGAAAAAGAAGAAAAAGAAAAAGAAAAGAAAATGGGGTCTCCCTCCATTTCTATCCATTGCTTAATTTAGCTTTTGGAATGGAGACAAAGAAACAGCAGACCGAGATGGTAGTCCCGGCTTCAGCCGCCAGCTCCAATTCCACCACCCCCACAATCAAGGTCGCCGCGCTGTGCGGCTCCCTCCGCAAAGCTTCCTTTAACCGCGGCCTCATCCGCTGTGGTACGGATCTCTCTCTCCCTTTCCATCCATCTAAATAATATAATCTTTGCACCAATTTTTTAACCCGGCCATTTTATTTTTAAATTGGTGCCTGATTTTATTTTATTTTTTTATTTATTTTGTTCTATTTTATTTTTATTTCGATTTGAGTAATTCGGTGGGTCTTCTGTTATAAAATTTGAACCACATGCCTGTTTTGATTTGGGATACTTTTAAATAAGCCCAGGAATATCTCAAACCCTTTTTTTTTTTTTTACCAATCTTTCCTCCCCCTTCCCCCTCTCCTTCTGAAGCCACCGAGCTCTGCGACGAATTCATCCCCGGGATGCGGGTGGAGTACATCGACACCGAGCACCTTCCTTCGTCAATACCGATCTCGAGGCCGGCGGCACGCACCCTCCTGTCGTGGAGGCCTTCCGCCGGAAGATCCGCGACGCCGACTGCGTCCTCTTTGCCACGCCCGAGTACAATTACTCCGTCCCTGGTAACATCTTCTCTTCTTCTCATGCAATTCCTACAACTTAGAACTGATATTCCGCTGTGACGTCAAATTTTAGACCCTACGTCCATGATCAACAGCATAACATCATAATACCCTGTTTGTATGCACATCTTTATTGTTTATGTTGGCAAATTCTCTCTATTCTTTTAGTGAAAATTAGATCCTTTTGAAAACATTTTGAAACACAAAGTTTAAATAATTATTTTAAAACACATGCAAGAATTAACAAGTAAGTATTATAAAGAAGAGAATATTAGATGAAGCCTGTGGGTCGAACACTGTTCTAGAAGCGAGATTGCCTCTCCACGTGTGAGGCTCCCAACCACTCTTAGCGATACAACGACCATCGTCCACCCGTCGCTGCACGGCTTCGGGGGTGTTGTAACACGAATCCAATGAGCTTTTAGAGATCAAGCAAAGGAATGGTAAAGTTCAGTGTAAAAGAACCAGAGGAAGAAGAAAGCCTTTGCAAATTTCAGGTAAAAACCAGTAACCCTTCTAGCGCACCCTCTCCCCCTCTATATACAAACAGGAGCCCAATGGCTTTGTCTCGAATAAGTCATTGGCCCTTACTAAGGGGGTGTTTGGTTCCCTGTAAAACCGGTCCGAAAATTTTTTTTCAATCGAAATTTTTTTTTCCAATGCTTGGTTGCATGTAAAATTTTTTTTTGGAAAATTTGTTTTATAGATTCTCCAACAAAACCTCATTTTCATTTTCCGGCCAGCGTCCGCGGAAAACTGGTCTCAAAAAAGCGCGGCTCACAGGACCTTTCGCGCACGTGGTCCACGAGATCATCTTCATTTTGTGGACCCGTGTGAGAGAGAGAGAGTCCACGGTCTCCCTCTTCCATTATATATATATATATATATATATATATATATATATATATATATATATATATATATATATATATATATATACATATATATAGAGTCCATTTCTTATCTTTCTTATGAGTATAGAGCATCTTATCTCATAAATTTTTTGTCGTTAGATCTACTCTTTAATCATTTTCACCCGTTAGATTATACTATTCAACCAACCACCCACTCAACTAGTGCCCCACTATTAATCTAACCATAATCACTCTCATCCTTACCGTACATTTTTTCATCCGAAGGCTAAGAACTTATAAGTACAAAAGACTCTATACTCATAATAGTATAGTAGCCCTGGCCTATATATATATACATATACATATATAGACTACTATTAGTAGCAAAATCCCATTGTTGCTACCAGTTTTTTAGCCTTTAGGTCAACTCTTTTTATCATTTCTAACCATTGGATTAAATACTATAACCTAGTGGGGACCACTCCCTAGGGGGACTACTCAACTCTAACCGACTAATATCATCATAACCTTATAATTTTTCATCCAAGGGTTAAAAACTTGATAGCAAAAGAGCGTTTTACTATTAATAGTATTCTAATTCTATATATATATATATATATATATATATATATATATATATATATAGATTACTATACTATTATTACGATCATCGTCCTCGTACTCATAAGTTGTTTCGATGATAGAGCTTAGAATCGATCCACACCGTTAAACGTTATTTACATTTAAAAATTCTAGAAATCAAATTTTATAATTTTTCGACATTATTTACCTTACGATCAAGAGGTCACAAATTTGATAATTTTTAATGGCGGTATGGGATACTTGCTAGTTTAACGGTGTAAAAGAATCGAATTTGTTGAATTTTTGATAGAAAATTCTATTCACTACCTAGATAAAGATCAATAACTCCGATCTTGAATTGAAGAATCCGATCATCCTTTTTTAGGACGTCGTTCGATTTTGACCGTTCATTTTATACCCGCTTGATGGACTTATTATGATTTCGAAAATTTACGAAATTTATTTTCTAGAAGTTTCAAATACTCTAGATCATATTTAACGGAGTGGATCGTCGATTTGGAAGCTCCATCATCGAAAACAACTTATGAGTAGTAGGGCTCCAATACTCATAATAGTATAGTAGCCATGGCCTATATATATATATATATGTATGTATATATATATATATACATACATGTATATATATATATATACATACATGTATATATATATATACATACATATATATATATATATAGAGTAGGGCTACTATACTATTATGAGTATAGGGCCCTTACTACTCATAAGTTGTTTTCAATGTTGGGGTTTTCGAATCGGCGATCCACACCGTTAAACATGATCTAGAGTATTTGAAACTTCTAGAAAATAAATTTCATAATTTTTCGAAATCATTATAAAGTCCATCAAGCGGGCATAAAATGAACGGTCAAAATCGAACGACGTCCTAAAAAAGGATGATCGGATCCTTCAATTCAAGATCGGAGTTATTGATCTTTATCTATGTAGTGAATAGAATTTTCTATCAAAAATTCAACAAATTTTGATTCTTTTACACCGTTAAACTAGCAAGTATCCCATACCTAGTTAAAAATTGTCAAATTTGTGACCTCTTGATCGTAAGGTAAATGATATCGAAAAATTATAAAATTTTATTTCTAGAAGTTTTAAATGCTCTAAATAACGTTTAACGGTGTGGATCGTCGATTCTAAGCTCTATCATCGAAAACAACTTATGAGTACGAGGCGATCGTACTCATAATAGTATAGTAGCGGACTCTATATATATATATATATAAAGAGAGAGAGAGAGAGAGAGTTGAGCTAGAATGATATCGATAGCAAACCACTTTGCCACCCATTTGTTTTCGATGATGGAGCCTCCAAATCGATGATCGGCAGTTGAATATGATCTATACCACTTGAAGTATTTAGAAATTAAATTTTAAATCTTTTCGATATCATTTACCTAATGATCAAAGGGTTTCAAAATTTGTAATTTTAATGGTTGATATGAGACGTTTTTCGTTTAACGGCGTAAAGATATTCAAATCAATTGAATTTTTATTAGAAAGTTCTTTAAACTATTTAAAACAAGATCTATACTCTTGATCTTGATTACAAGACTCCTATCATCATTCTTTTAAGAATATTTATTTTCAGCCGTTCATTTTTATGTCCACTCGATGGATAAGAGAACAATATCGAAAATATATGAAATTTGATTTCTAAATACTTCAAATGTTATAGATCATATTCAACGGTGCGGATCATCAATTTGGAGGCTCCATCATAAAAAACAAATGGGTGGCAAAAGTCTTTGGTTTGCTATCGATAGCATTCTAGCTCAACTCTCTCTCTCTCTCTCTCTCTCTCTCTCTCTCTCTCTATCTCTCTCTCTCTATATATATATATAGAGTCCGATCAATAGCACGAAGCACTCGGTGCTACCAAGTTTTCCACCGTTAGATCCACCCCTTTGATGATTTTCACCCGTTAGATCATACTATTCAACCAACCACCCACTTAACCCTAGGCCCACATCATCCTAACCGCACATCTCGAAATCCAACGGCCAAAAACTTGGTAGCACTAATAACTTGGTGCTATTAATAGCATAAATTTAGTTTTATATATATATATATATATATATATATATATATATATATATATATATATATATATATATATATATATATAGAGAGAGAGAGAGAGAGAGAGAGAGAGAGAGAGAGAGAGAGAGAGAGTCCGACTGGGATACTATCGATAGTACCAAGCGTTTGGTGCTATCAAGTTTTCCACCGTTAGATTAGATTTAACCCTTTGACTATTTTCATCCGTTAGATTATACTATTCAACCAACAACTTACTCAACCCTAGAAACCTATATCATCCTAACCGTACATTTCTTTATTCAAGAACCGAAAACCTAATAGCACCAAACGTTTGGTGCTATTGATACATACCTAGGTCTATATATATATATATATATATATATATATATATATATATATATATATAATTTTTTAAAATAAATATATTATTGCGTAATATTTTATATATAAGTATATTATTTATAAATATATAGTAATTTATTTTATAGCATTAAATATATATTATTATATATGATATTACATATTTATTGTATAATATGTTTTCAATATATTTTATTTATAAATATAAACTAAAAATAATAATAAATATAGTATGATAATTATTATTTATTAATAATATATAATAATATAAAATAGAGAAAAATATATTAATTTATCTTTATAACTTTTCAATTTTTTTCCAATCAGCCAAACAACCATAATTAAAAACTAATTTTCTTTCCTACAAACCAAACGCTAAAAAGAGTAAAACTTTTTTTCCTCCAAAAATTTATTTTCCACCGAAATTTTTTTTTACGAGTTTTACGTGGAATATTATAAAATATATAATATATTTATATATATATATATATATATATATATATATATATATATATATATATATAGGCTACTATCATATTAATAGGATAGGAGCACTTGTCCTATCAAGTTTTTAACCCTTGGATGAGAAATTGTAGGGTTAGGATGATATTAGTCGGTTAGAGTTGAATGGTTCCCTTAGGGTTGAGTGGTCCCCACTGTGTGGAGACCTGGAAAATTGCACCTGAGGCTTGTCGACAGCCCCGACGAGTGTCGGGACAAGTCCGAGTCGCGTTGGCGCCAAATGGACGCCATACGGGCCCCGTGGGAACGCGAGAGCGTGTGTCACGAAAATCGCCAACAGTGTTTTACGTGAGTCACCGTACAAATCTGATTTTGTACCGGTACAGGTTTGGTTGCTATACCGGTGTAACCACCAGGGCTATACCTGTATGGCCCTGCGCAGTTAGGCTCTCGGGTTGCCTGTTGGTACCGGTACAAGTGGGTTTTGTACCGGTACAAAGCAGAGGTATGGTGCAGTTTGACTTTTTGGCCACTTTGTCCCCCTCTCACCTTTAGCCCATGCCTTATATAGGGCAGGGGGAGTGGAGGGAGCTCCTTCCCTGCATCTGCCGATCTTCTTTCTTCTCCTTCAACTTCCTCTAGCGGCAGACCAAGGAGAGGAGGAGGCTCGGGTGGCCGTTTCTTCGCCGACGACGCGCGCGCGGAACGGATCGAGGAGGTTTTCGACGACGAGACGCCGCGAGGGAGCCTATGCGTGCGGGATCACCGACCTCGACTCGGCGACGATTCTAGGGCTTGTTTCGAGGTGAGTAGCCCATCAAGTTTCCTCCGTTGCATCTATTTCTGAATTTTCGAACTGTGCGGCAAAGACCGTCGACCCAACGAGTTTTGACCATATCTCGTGTAGGAGAGTCGAAACGCGACGAAATCCGGGGGCATTGGATCCGCGATCGCGAGACGATTCCAACGACACCTTACTTGCTGAATTTGGACAAGGTTTGCCCTGTCGGAACCCTTAATTACCGAGCGTTTGTGCGCGAAATCTTTGAGCTGCGGGATTTCAGCGTCGACGTTCGTGTTTCCGCTCGTACTCCGCGCAGGAGTGGCGAAATCCTGTGAATCTTGGACCGTTGGATTCTTGACTGCGAGACGAAGATTTCGAGACCTTACTCGCTGAATTTGGATAAGGTTAGCTTAGTTAACTTTAAGCTTTTCTCACTCGTTTTCCGTGATTTCGTGAAATCGTGCTTTTGCCTCTTCGCAATGGAGACTTCGGACCTCGGCGGATCAGCGAAGGATTACCTTGACCTGGATCACCCCTTCGCTGCCAGGAGATCGCTTGAGAGGTGGGTTTTCATCGGATCACGCCTAATTCAAGTAGTCAACATGTATAAGTTCCGGTTTTTGACTAAATTGTGAATTGCTCGAATCCATGATTAGTAGTACGTTTAATCTGAATTTTGGCAGCATGTTTAGTATACTTTTAATCATACATGTGGACTTGGACTTGACTTAGGAGAAAACCACGTTTTGGATCGTCATTAGCCTACACTACCAGATTTAGCTCTAGGAGCCGTTCTGTGCCGTATCATCGCCGCGGGGGTGCGATGGATACACGGGTAGTGTAATTGTTTTTACGCTCGCGCTGGGGATGCCGAGCTTATTTTTCACCAGAGTCTTGTCGTGCTGGTTGTCGGGCACCGTCGGGGGTTTGACGGGGGACCCAGTGTACTGTGTGGTTACAGTTTGTGCCAAGGGGCACGTGGTGTGTTAGTTCTTGGACCCTGTGTACTTGACTATGCCTGTGAGAGCCAGATTGAGCTCGACAGAGATACGCTTGCATACTCGGTTGGTTCGCGCCCACGAGTGCCGCTCCGAGTCCGGCTTAGTGCTTTTGCGTTGGTGTCGCGCGCCTCGTTGTGGGTTGCTCTCCGCTAGCTACCTCTGGGGTAGTTGTTGTGTTGCTTCGACAGGCGGGACGGGTGCTTTCACAGTCCCTCGTAAGATTGGGTCAGCTTTTACTTGTTCTACAGAAAGTGGTTTAGAGCAGGATAGTATAGGGCTTGTTAGCTGTCGAGTGTTTCCAGCTTCTTTTACTTTCTTGCTTACCCTGTAGACTTAGTGGGTGGACCGATGTATTTAGGGCGGTACCCACTGAGGACTACTTGTTTTTTTATAGTAGTTCTCACGCCCTCTTTCTTCCACTGTTGTTGCAGGGCCTTCGCTGCGCCGCCGCTCCGTCTCGAGCCTGACGAGGCAAGGGCGTCGCGAGCTAGAGCCCTTCCCCGTCGAGTGCCGAGTTAGAGGACCCTCCCCGTGTAGTGACGGTTTTGGTTTGGACACTTTTGTACATACAGTTGAACTCGCTGGAGCGAGTAGTGTTATTTTTGTATCTATGATTGTATGTATATAAAGTGGTTGTTTTTCCTACCTGTCTGTTTATAGTTTATTTCAGCTCTATGCTACTGTTTGTGGCATTGTACGTTATTACAGGTACGGCTACGCTTCGTATACAAAAGAAATTCTTTTGTATACGGCGGATTTGTCGCGCGCCGTGAATATGCAACCCGGGCGTGACAGATTAAGTTGGTATCAGAGCCAGGTTTTAGGTCGTTGGGACTTAGAAAACCTAAGCTGGTTAACCTTAGGAAGGCTTGACGTGAGAGGCGTGATTTAACGCGAAAGTCATTGATTGATTGTTCTAACTCATCCTTGAGTGGAGTGAGTGACTGAAGGAGTGTCTGTTTCGGTCCAGAGAAATTATGTTGGCTGCAGACGACATAATTCCGAGGAGAAACAGGGACCGCCTTCGAGACTTTCGATGATTGGGTCGAGTGTTTTGTATCTGACCTTGTTTCTATATGTGCAGCTATGCCGCCTCGCAGAGGACGACCGCCGCTCCGCGGCCGCGCCCCACCGCCACTACCACCCCTACCACCCCGGATACCGAGCGGATGGATCGGGGCACCGACTGAGACGGGTGTACCTCGTAGTGGAGCCGAGCACTCGACGAGACGAGTGCCGGTCGGAGTTGAGCGCCCGGATAGCCGCACCGACAGAGCGACGAGCGGCGGGGCTGTTTTACGGCGGATGTGCGAGAGGCTAGTGGCATCATCGAGTACATCGTCAGGGGCACCAGCCCAGCCTACTCCGCCATCCCCCACTCCACCCATCGCACCGATTCGCCGTACCCCACCCGAGAGATACCTCCGGCACAGCTTGTGCGGCTAGAGGATCGGATCGCCCGATCGCGGAAGCAGAGCGGGTGACTGAGCTTTTGTTCCGTTTCCGCCGCTTCGACCCACCGATGTTTGACGGGGTGTGCGCCGAGCCTTGGGTATTGGAGAGTTGGATCCGCGCGATGGAAAGGATATTTGAGGACATGTTTGTCTGGAGGATCGGGACCGGAGTTCATTTGGGGTCCACGTTTAGTTGGAGACGCACGGGAGGCGGTGGACGAGGATGAGGCGCGACCGGGGAGTTGTGGCTTCGCAGACGAGTTGGGACGAGTTTTGCGGGATCTTTGCCGCACATATTTTCCAGAACGGTGTGAAGCGGGGATTGAGGAAGATTTGAAGAAGATCCGGCGGGGGGATCGCACGGTTCGGGGAGTACGTTCGGGAGTTTTCGCGGCTCCCGAACCGTGTGTCTGTGACGAGAGATGAGGCACACGGGTATATCTATTCGAGCGGGGCTTGAGGCCGGATACGTACGGGTTCGTTAGGGCGCGGAGGTCGAGGACCCTGGATGCGTCTATCGAGCAGGCACTGTTTGAGGAGAGGAGTGAGACAACACTTCGAGAGAGGATTCAGGGGCCGGGACCGAGTCAGGACAGGAAGCGCCCCGCTCCTGATGACGGGGGACAGTCGAGCAGTAGGCGTCCGCCGAGACCTCCACGATCACGTTTTCAGGGTCGTGGGTCCTCGGGGCGCCAGCGTACCAGGGATACTCGTCAGCGGGGGCAGCCACAGAGGACACAGCAGTGCGTGATCTGCGGAGGACCGCACGCGGCCCGACAGTGTGAGCAGCGGGAGGGCCGGTGTTTTGGATGTGGACAGCCAGGACACTTTAGGGCAGCTTGCCCGAGATCAGCATCGTCGGCACCATCGACAGCATCAGCCCAGACCGGATCCCAGCAGTCGTACGGGACACCGTCGAGCCACCGTCGTGAGGATAGGGCGTACGTGCGCGACAGACGGCGGCGGCGAGCTCCCGACGAGTATATGCAGCTCAGGTGGAGGACTCTTCAGCAGCCGACCGTGTGGTGGCAGGTATCACTTTACTTTCTGGTACTAGAGCACGCACTTTATTTGATACCGGCTCATCGCATTCTTTTATTAGTCGAGCATTTGCATTATTACATGGTCTAGAGTTAGGGTTGTTGCCTCAGACCCGGGAGATTCGGGTTCCCGACCATGGAGTACGGGTCGTAGCGTGTTGTAGGTCGTGTCCAGTGCGGCTAGACTTGTGGATTTTGCCGCAGACTTGTTAGTGTTGGGGCGGTTGCACGACTTCGACATTGTGCTTGGCATGGATTGGGCGACGCGGTACTACGCGACGATCGGCTGGAGAGAGGACGGTGACGCTCCACGAGCCGAGCCGGGGAGGCGTTCACTTTCAGAGGCTGCAGGAGCACGTTGTTCGCCGCGTGGATTTCTTCAGCGAGAGCCCGACAGCTGATGAGTAGAGGGTGCACTGCTTTTCTGGCGACGGTTACAGAGGTACCTACGGCGGCACCGAGGCTCGAGGACATCCCTGTGGTTCGCGAGTTTCCGGATGTGTTTCCCCCTGAGACGACGACTATGCCGCCGGAGAGGGAGATCGAGTTTGTGATTGATGTAGTTCCTGGAACTGCACCAATCTCGAAGGTACCTTACAGGATGGCACCTGCAGAGCTGAGAGAGCTAAAGGCGCAGCTTCAGGATTTGATGGATAAGGGGTACGTGAGACCCAGTGTATCGCCTTGGGGAGCGCCGGTGTTATTTGTAAAGAAGAAGGATGGTTCACTTTGGTTATGTGTGGATTACCAGGAGCTGAATAAAGTGACCATCAAGAACAAGTATCCGTTGCCGCGCATCGATGATCCTGTTTGATCAGCTGCAAGGATCTTGTGTCTTCTCGAAGATTGATATCCAGTCAGGTTACCACCTGTTGAGGGTGAGGGTCGAGGATGGTCCCCAGACGGCTTTTAGGACTCGGTACGGGCATTACGAGTTTACAGTGATGCCTTTTGGATTGACGAATGCCCTGCCGCGTTCATGGATCGATGAACGGGTGTTTAAGCCGTACTTGGACAGGTTTGTGGTAGTCTTCATCGACGATATTCTGATATACTCCCGTAGCGACGCCGAGCACGAGGAGCACTTGAGGATAGTGCTACAGCTCCTGAGAGAGAAGGAGTTGTATGCCAAGTTAAAGAAGTGCGAGTTCTGGTTGCGGGATGTTACTTTCTTGGGCCACGTGATTTTGCGGATGGGTGGCGGTGGGCGAGGAAAATTGAGGCTATTCGGGATTGGCCTAGGCGACGACGGCGGCGGCAGGGTGCGGAGCTTCATTGGATTAGATGGATAATATCGTAGGTTTGTGGAAGGCTTTGCGAAGCTTTCCACACCCCTCACTTGAATGACTCGTAAAGGACTTAAGTTCACCCGGAGTGAGGACTGTCAGAGGAGCTTCGATGAGTTGCGACAGCGGTTGATGTCAGACCCTATCCTTGCCCTTCCCGGTATGGGGGACGGATATGTGATCTACAGCGACGCATCACACAGGGGACTGGGGTGTGTGTTGATGCGGCATGGTAGGGTAATTGCTTATGCTTCGCGACAATTCAAGGATTACGAGAAGAATTACCCTACGCATGACTTGGAGCTTGCCGCAGTGGTTTTTGCTTTGAAGTTGTGGCGGCACTACTTGTATGGCGAGCACTGTGAGATTTTTACTGATCATAAAAGTCTTAAGTATCTGTTCACCCAAAAGGAGTTGAACCTCAGACAGCGCCGGTGGTTGGAGCTACTGAAGGACTATGATATTAGTATCCAGTATCATCCCGCAAAGGCGAATGTGGTGGCGGATGCGTTGAGCGGGAAGCGATGCAGGGCTCGTGTTTGATGATCACGCAGCAGAGGCCGTTACTTGAGGAGCTACAGCGGTTGAGTTTAGAGGTTGTGTCCCCTGGGTCTACTGCAATACTAATGTCAATGGTTTTGCAGCCTACTGTTGGATAGGATCTGAGAGAAAGCAGTGGAGACCCACTTGTTGAGGATTAGAGAGCGGTGGAGAGGAGACGGTGAGGTTTCACGATGGACGATTCGAGAATCTTGAGGTACAGGGACCGACTGTGTGTACCCGTGGATTCAGAGATCCGAGCAGACATCTTGAGAGAGGCTCACTTTTCTCCTTATACAGTACATCCTGGTGGAACTAAAATGTATAAGGACTTGAAAGCACAGTTCTGGTGGAATGGAATGAAAAGAGACATTGGCAGATATGTGGCTCAGTGTTTGACTTGCCAACAGGTGAAGGCAGAGCATCGGTGCCTGCGGCAAGCTTCGTAGTCTGCCCGGTGCCGAGTGGAAATGGGGGCGGAGCACGATGGACTTTGTCGTGGGATTACCTAGAGCTCAGGGTGGTTTCGATGCCATTTGGGTGATAGTGGACAGATTGACCAAGTCTGCCCACTTCCTACCAGTTCAGACCACCTGGTCCAGAGAGAGACTCGCGCAGCTATATCTGGATGAGATTGTTAGGCTGCATGGCGTGCCGGTGTCGATTGTATCAGACAGGGACCCGAGGTTTCTATCACATTTTTTGAGGAGCCTACGAGACGACCTTGGGTACACGGTGCACTTCGACACGGCGTTTCACCCAGACGGATGGTCGATGCGAGAGGACCATACAGACGCTAGAGGACATGCTGAGAGCGTGCGTCATGGATTTTGGAGGAGGATGGCATCAGCATTTGAGATTAGTCGAGTTTGCGTACAACAACAGCTATCAAGCGAGCATCCAGATGGCTCCGTTTGAGGCGTTGTATGGACGCAGATGCCGATCCCCTTTGTTTTGGAGCGATGTGGGTGAAAGGAAGACACTTGGGCCTGAGATTTTGCTAGAGGCTGAGGAAAAGGTGAAGGTGGTCGACGACACCTTTTGACGACCCGAGCCGCCGAGAGGAGCTACGCGACACCGGGAGACGAGACTTGGAGTTTCAGATTGGAGATCATGTATTTCTTAAAGGCTCGCCCTCCAAGGGGATACGCAGATTTGGAGTGCGTGGAAAGCTCAGTCTACGCTACATTGGCCCTTTTGAGATCTTGGAGCGAGTTGGGCCGATTGCTTCTACGATTGCTCTACCCCCGCGACTAGTCGGCACCCACGATGTATTCCACGTCTCGGCATTGAGGAAATATGTATTCGATCCCTCTCACGTGATTGACTTCACTCCGCTTGAGCTTGGCGCGGACCTTCGATACGCGGAGCGACCGTTGCGGATTCTTGCTCGCGAGGCGAAAGAATTGCGCAATCGGGTCATACCGTATGTCAAAGTGCGGTGGAGTAATCACGAGGAGCGGGAGGCGACTTGGGAGCCGAGAGACGGCGATGAGGAGGCCTATCCCTACCTGTTCGACGAGCAGAGCTGAGGTACGTTTGAGTTTCGCGGGCGAAACTTTTGTAGTGGGGGAGGATGTGGAGACCTGGAAAATTGCACCTGAGGCTTGTCGACAGCCCCGACGAGTGTCGAGACAAGTCCGAGTCGCGTTGGCGCCAAATGGACGCCATACGGGCCCCGTGGGAACGCGAGAGCAGCGTGTGTCACGAAAATCGCCAATAGCGGGTTTTACGTGAGGCTCTTCGTACAAATCGATTTTGTACCGGTACAAGATGGTTGGTATACCGGTATAACCACCAGGGCTATACCGGTATGGCCCTGCGCAGTTAGGCTCTCGGGTTGCCTGTTTGTACCGGTACAAGTGGGTTTTGTACCGGTACAAAGCAGAGGTATGGTGCAGTTTGACTTTTTGGCCACTTTGTCCCCCTCTCACCTTTAGCCCATGCCTTATATAGGGCAGGGGGAGTGGAGGGAGCTCCTTCCCCTGCTGCTACTGCTGATCTTCTTCTTCTCCTTCAACTTCCTCTAGCAGCAGCCAAGGAGAGGAGGAGGCTCGGGTGGCCGTTTCTTCGCCGACGACGCGCCGCGGAACGGATCGAGGAGGTTTTCGACGACGAGACGCTGCGAGGGAGCCTATCGTGCGTGCGGGATCACCGACCTCGACTCAGCGACGATTTTAGGGCTTGTTTCGAGGTGAGTAGCCCATCAAGTTTCCCTCCGTTGCATCTATTTCCTGAATTTTCGAACTGCTGCTGGCAGCACCGTCGACCCGCAGAGTTTTGACCATATCTCTGTGTAGGAGAGTCGAAACGCGACGAAATCAGGGGCATTGGATCCGCGATCGCGAGACGATTCCAACGACACCTTACTTGCTGAATTTGGACAAGGTTTGCCCCGTCGGAACCCTTAATTACCGAGCCGTTTGCGCGCAGTTACGAAATCTTGAACGCAGGATTTCGGCGTCGACGTTCGTGTTTCGGCTCGTACTCGCGCAGAGTGGCGAAATCTGTGAATCTTGGACCGTTGGATTCTTGAGACGAAGATTTCGAGACCTTACTCGCTGAATTTGGATAAGGTTAGCTTAGTTAACTTTAAGCTTTTCTCGGCCATTGTTTTCCAGTGATTTCGTGAAATCGTGCTTTTGCCTCTTCGCGGGAGACTTCGGACCTCGGCGGATCGGCGAAGGATCACCTTGACTGGATCACCCCCTTCGCCGGGAGATCGCTTGAGAGGTGGGTTTTCATCGGATCACGCCTAATTCAAGTAGTCAACATGTATAAGTTCGGTTTTTGACTAAATTGTGAATTGCTCGAATCCATGATTAGTAGTACGTTTAATCTGAATTTTGGAAGCATGTTTAGTATACTTTTAATCATACATGTGGACTTGGACTTGACTTAGGAGAAAACCACGTTTTGGATCGTCATTAGCCTACACTACCAGATTTAGCTCTAGGCGCCGTTCTGTGCCGTATCATCGCCGCGGGGGTGCGATGGATACAAGGGTAGTGTAATTGTTTTTACTCTCGCCGGGGATCGAGCTTATTTTTCACTCAGTCTTGTCGTCTTTGGTTGTCGGAGCCTTTGTCGGGGGTTTGTGGGGGACCAGTGTCTTTGTGTGGTTACGGTTTGTGCCAAGGGGCACGTGGTGTGTTAGTTCTTGGACCACATGTACTTGACTATGCTGTGAGAGCGATTGAGCTCGGAGATACGCTTGCATACTCGGTTGGTTCGCGCCCACGAGTGCCGCTCCGGAGTCTGGCTTAGTGCTTTTGCGTTGGTGTCGTTGCGCCCTCGTTGTGGGTTGCTCTCCGCTAGCTACCTCTGGGGTAGTTGTTGTGTTGCTTCGACAGGCGGGACGGGTGCTTTCCACGAGTCCTCGTAAGATTGGGTCGGCTTTTACATTCTACGAGAAAGTGGTTTAGAGCGGGATAGTATAGGGCTTGTTAGGCGTCGAGTGTTTCCGAACTTCTTTTACTTTCTTGCTTACACTGTAGACTTAGTGGGTGGGTGATGTATTTAGGGCGGTACCATGAGGACTACTTGTTTTTTTATAGTAGTTCTCACGCCCTCTTTCTTCCTTGTTGTTGCGGGGCCTTCATTGCTGCTTTGCTCGTCTGAGTCGGATCGAGGCAAGGCGTCGCGAGCTAGAGCCACTTCCCCGTCGAGTGCTTGGGAGTTAGAGGACCCTCACTGCAGTAGTGACGGTTTTTGGTTTGGACACTTTTGTACATACGAGTTGAACTGTTGGAGCGAGTAGTGTTATTTTTGTATCTATGATTGTATGTATATAAAGTGGTTGTTTTTCCTACTGTTTATTTATAGTTTATTTTCTATGCTCTTGTTTGTGGCATTGTATGTTATTACAGGTACGGCTACGCTTCGTATACAAAAGAAATTCTTTTGTATACGGCGGATTTGTCGGCGCGCCCGGTGAATATGCAACCCGGGGCGTGACACACTGGGTTATAGTATTTAATCCAATGGTTAGAAATGATGAAAAACATTGATCCAAAGGCTAAAAAACTGATAGGACAAGTGCTCCTATCCTATTAAAAGGATAGTAGCCGGACTTTATGTCACGCCCCGGGTTGCATATTCACCGGGCACGCCGACAAATCCGCCGTATACAAAAGAATTTCTTCTGTATACGAAGCGTAGCTATCAGAATCGTATAAACATACAATGCTACAAACGTAGCATAGAGTGAAATAACTATAAACAAACGGTAGGAAACAACAACTATGTACATACAATCATGATACAAAGTAACCTACCGCTCGGCTAAGTATGTACAAAAGTATCCCAAACCAAAGCGTCACTACTGCGGTGGGAAATCTCTCAATCTTGAACTCGAAGGGTAGGCTCGCCACGCCCGCCTTCCGATCCGGCTCGGACGGGCGGCGGCCCAGCACAACAACGGTGGAAGAGGAGGCGTGAGAACTCTTTGTAAAAGCAAGTAGTCCTCAGTGGGTACCGACCTAAACACATCGGTCCACCCACTAAGTCTACAGGGTAAGCAAGAAAGTAAAAGAAGCTGGAAACACTCGACAGCTAACAATCCCTATACTATCCTGCTCTAAACCACTCTCTGTAGAACTAGTAAAAGCTGACCCAATCTTACGAGGTACTGTGAAAGCACCCGTCCCGCCTGTCGAAGCAACACTACAACTACCCCAGGGGTAGCTAGCGGAGAGCAACCCACAACGAGGCGCAGCCGACACCAACGCAAAAGCACTAAGCCGTACTCCTGAGCGCACTCGTGGGCGCGAACCAACCAAGTATGCAAGCGTATCTCTCGTCGAGCTCAATCGCTCTCACAGCATAGTCAAGTAACAGGTCCAAGAACTAACACACCACGTGCCCCTTGGCACCAATCAGAATCACAAGACACCTGGGTCCCCCGTCAAACCCCCGACGGTGCCCGACAACCTGCACGACAAGACTGCTGAAAAGTAAGCTCGGCATCCCAAGCGCGAGCGTAAAAGCAAACTACACTACCCTGGGTATCCATCGCACTCCCACGGCGATGATACAGCACAAAACGGCTCCTAGAGCTAAATCTGGTAGTGTAGGCTAATGACGATCCAAAACGAGGTTTTCTCCTAAGTAAAATCCAAGTCCACATGTATAATTAAAAGTATACTAAACATGCTTCCAAAATTCAGATTTAAAGTACTACTAATCATGAATTCGAGCGATCACAAGTTAGTCAAAAACCGGAACTTATACATGTCGACTATTTGAATTAGGCGTGATCCGATGAAAACCCACCTCAAGAAGTTCCTCCTCTGGCAGCGAAGGGAGTAATCCAAATCAGCAAAAGCCCCACGCGTCCAGCACAAGACCAAGACCACCTGTCGCGAAGAATCGCGGTCAAAACACAAAGTTCACAATTCTGTCCGAAAAAACAGCGGCTGATAAAAGCTTTAAGTTACCCAAGCTAACCTTATCCAATTTCAGCGATCCACGGCTCAAAATCTTCGTCTCGCAGTCAGGAATCCAACGCCCCAAATTTCGCTGGATTTCGCCTCTCCTACGCAGAGATCAAGGCGTAACACCGAAAGTCGACGCCGGAATCCCTGCAGATTCGGCACCTCGCATTCGAATCGGCAAACGCGGCTCAGTAATTAAGGGTTCCGTCAGGGCAAACCTGATCCAAATCCAGCAAATAAGGTGTCTTTGGAATCGTCTTGAAGTCGCGGATCCAACGCCCCAAGTTTCGTCGCGTTTCGACTCTCCTACAGAGAGATATGGTCAAAACTCCGCGGGTCGACGGTGCTGCCAGCAGCAGTTCGAAAATCCAGAAAATAGATGCAACGGAGGGAAACGTGATGGGCTACTCACCTCGAAACAAGCCCTAGAACCGTCGCTGAGTCGAGGTCGGTGATCCCGCACGCACGATAGGCTCCCTCGCAGCGTCTCGTCGTCGAAAACTCGCTCGATCCGCTCCACGGCGCGTCGTCGGCGTTGCTCGGCTCCTCCCTTGAGCTCCTCCACCTCCTGGTTGCTAAGGGAAGCAGCAGCAGCAGCAAATGGAGAAGAAGGAGAAGGAGAAAGAGAAGAGGAAGGGTCCCTCTCTCTCTCTTCTCTGCTGCAAGATAAGGGGAGGTGAGGGGTGATGTGACAAGTGCCCAAAAAGTCAAACTGCACCATACCACTGCTTTGTACCGGTACAAAACCCTACTTGTGGGTACAAACACGCAACCCGAGAGCCTAATCGAGGGCTATACCGTATAGCCCCGGTGGTTATACCCAGTATAGCAACCAATCTTGTACCGGTACAAAACCGATTTGTACCGACTCCATCGAAAATCTGCTATTTCGCAGATCTTCAGGATACACGCCGCTCTCAAGTTCCCACAAGGTCCGTTTGGCGTCAATTTGGCGCCAACGAGACTCGGACTTGTCCCGACACTCGTCAGAGCTGTCGACAAGCCTCAGGTGCCATTTTTCAGGTCTCTACATCCTCCCCCACTACAAAAAGTTTCGTCCGCGCGAAACTCAAACGTACCTCGGCTCGCTTGTCGAACGGTAGGGATAGGCCTCCTCATCGTCGTCTCGGGCTCCCAAGTCGCCTCCCGCTCCTCGTGATTACTCCACTGCACTTTGACATACGGTATGACCCGATTGCGCAATTCTTTCGCCTCGCGAGCAAGAATCCGCAACGGTCGCTACTCGTATCGAAGGTCCTCGCCAAGCTCAAGCGGAGTGAAGTCAATCACGTGAGAGGGATCGAATACATATTTCCTCAATGCCGAGACGTGGAAAACATCGTGGGTGCCGACTAGTCGCGGGGGTAGAGCTATCCGGTAAGCAACTGGCCCAACTCGCTCCAAAACCTCAAAAGGGCCAATGTAGCGTGGACTGAGCTTTCCACGCACTCCAAATCTGCGTATCCCCTTGGAGGGCGAGACTTTAAGAAATACATGATCTCCAATCTGAAACTCCAAGACTCGTCTCCTGGTGTCTGCATTGCTCCTCTGGCGGCTCTGGGCTGTCAAAAGGTGTCGTCGAACCACCTTCACCTTTTCCTCAGCCTCTAGCAAAATCTCAGGCCCAAGTGTCTTCCTTTCACCCACAACGCTCCAAAACAACGGGGATCGGCAGCTGCGGCCATACAACGCCTCAAACGGAGCCATCTGGATGCTCGCTTGATAGCTGTTGTTGTACGCAAACTCAACTAATCTCAAATGCTGATGCCATCCTCCTCCAAAATCCAAGACGCATGCTCTCAGCATGTCCTCTAGCGTCTGAATGGTCCTCTCTGACTGACCATCCGTCTGTGGGTGAAACGCTGTGCTGAAGTGCAGCTGTGTACCCAAGGCTGTCTGTAGGCTCCTCCAGAAATGTGATACAAACCTCGGGTCCCTGTCTGATACAATCGACACTGGCACGCCATGCAACCTGACAATCTCATCCTGGTATAGCTGCGCGAGTCTCTCTCCGGACCAGTGGTCTCGAACCGGTAGGAAGTTGGCGTACTTGGTCAATCGTCCACTATCACCCAAATAGCATCGCATCCACCCTGTGCTCTAGGTAATCCCACGACAAAGTCCATCGTGATCTGCTCCCATTTCCACTCGGGCAGCGGACTGCGAAGCTTGCCGGCGGCACCGATGCTCGCCTTCACTGTTGGCAAGTCAAACACCGAGCCACATATCTCGCAATGTCTCTTTTCATTCCGTTCCACCGGTAACCGTGCTTTCAAGTCCTTATACATTTGGTTCCACCGGGATGTCGTATAAGGAGAACGGTGAGCCTCTCTCAAAATCTCGCTCGGATCTACGAATCCACGGGTACACACGGTCGGTCCACATGCCTCGGTACTCCCGGCGTCATCCTTTGTGAAACCTCTGCTGTCCACTCTCTGCTCTCGAATCCTCAACAAGTGTGGGTCCTCACTGCTTTCTCTCGATCCTCTCCAACAGAGCGGGGCCGCAAAACCATAGACATTAGTATTGCAAAGAGACCCGGTGGACACAACGTCTAAGCTCAACCGTAGCTCCTCAAGTAACGCTCGTCGCGCGTGATCATCGTGCACGAGCCCCGCATCCGCCTTCCCGCTCAAAGCATCCGCCACCACATTCGCCTTGCCGGATGATATCGAATGCTAATATCGGTCCTTCAAGAGCTCCAACCACCTGCGTTGCCTCGTGTTCAACTCCTTTTGGGTGAACAGATACTTGAGACTTTTATGATCGCAAAAATCTCACAAAGGTTTCGCCATACAAGTAGTGCCGCCACAGCTTCAACGCAAAAACCACTGCGGCGAGCTCCAAATCATGCGTAGGGAATTTCTTCTCGTAATCCTTTAACTGCCGTGAAGCATAAGCAATTACCCTACTATGCTGCATCAACAGACACCCAAGTCCACTGTGTGATGCGTCACATCATCAGATCACATATCCTTCCCCCATAATCGGAAGTGGCAAGGATAGTGAGCCGACATCAACTGCCGCAACTCATTGAAGCTCCTCTGACAGTCCTCATTCCAGGTGAACTTAATTCCTTTACGTGTCAATCGAGCGTGTGTGGTGGAAAGCTTCGCAAAGCCTTCCACAAACCGACGGTAATATCCAGCCAATCCAATGAAGCTCCGCACCTCGGTCGCCGTGGTCGGCCTGGTCCAATCCCGAATAGCCTCAATTTTCCTCGGGTCTACCGCCACCCATCCGCAGAGATCACGTGGCCCCGGAAAGTAACCTCCCGCAACCAGAACTCGCACTTCTTTAACTTGGCATACAACTCCTTCTCTCGCAGGAGCTGTAGCACTATCCTCAAGTGCTCCTCGTGCTCGGCATCGCTACGGGAGTATATCAGGATGTCGTCGATGAAGACTACCACAAATCGGTCCAAGAACGGCTTGAATACTCTATTCATCAAATCCATGAACGCGGCAGGGGCATTCGTCAATCCAAAAGGCATCACTGTAAACTCATAATGCCCGTACCGAGTCCTAAAAGCCGTCTTGGGAACGTCCTCGGCCCTCACCCTCAACTGGTGGTAACCTGACTGGAGATCAATCGTCGAGAAGACACAAGGTCCTTGCAGCTGATCAAACAGTTCATCAATGCGCGGCTAAGGATACTTGTTCTTGATGGTCACTTTATTCAGCGCCCTGTAATCCACACACAGTCTAAGTGAACCATCCTTCTTCTTTACAAATAACACCGCGCTCCCAAGGCGATACACCGGGTCTCACGTACCCTTTATCCATCAAATCGAAGTCGCGCTTTAACTCTCTCACTTTCCGCAGTGCCATCCTCGTAAGGTACCTTTGAGATTGGTGCGCTTCCCGGATTACATCAATCACAAACTCGATCTCCTCTCCGGCGGCATAGTCGTCGTCTCGTGGGAAATACATCCGAAACTCGCGAACTACAGTGAATGTCCTCGAGTCTCTGCCGCCGTAGGTACCTCTCGCAATCGTTGCTAGAAATGCAACACATCCTCTACTCATTAGCCGTCGAGCTCTCGCCGAAGAAATCCACGCGCAAACATCGTGCTCCCCGCAGCCTCCGAAAGTGAACACCTCCCGGCCTCGGCTCGCGTGAGCGTCACCGTCCTCTCTCCGTTAGCCGATTGTCGCGTAGTACCGCGTCGCCCAATCCATGCCAAGCACTATGTCGAAGTCGTGCGCCCTAAAACTAGCAAGTCGGCGGGCAAAATCCACGAATCTAGCTGCACAGGACACGACCTACAACACTCTACAACCCGTACTACATGGTCGGGAACCTGGATCTCCCGGGTTTGAGGCAACAACCCTAACTCTAGACCATGTAATAAAGCAAATGCTCGACTGATAAAAGAATGCGATGAGCCGGTATCAAATAAAGTACGTGCTCTAGTACCAGAAAGTAAAGTGATACCCGCCACCACACGGTCTCGCCGAAGAGTCCTCCACCCGGGCCGCGTACACCCGATCACAGGAGCTCGTCGCCGCCGTCACCCGTCGCAGACGTACGCCCGATCCTCACGACGGTGGCTCGACGGTGTCCCGTACGACTGCTGGGATCCGGTCTGGGCTGATGCTGTCGATGGTGCCGACGATGCTGATCTCGGGCAAGCTGCCCTAAAATGTCCTGGCTCTCCACATCCGAAACACCGGCACTCTCGCTGCTCACACTGTCGCGCCGCGTGCGGTCCTCCGCAGCTCACGCACTGCTGTGTCCTCTGTGGTCGCTCGCCGACGGTATCCTCGTACGCCGGCGCCCGAGGACCCACGACCCCGAAACGTGATCGTGGAGGCCTCGGCGGACGCCATCGCTCGATCGCCCACCGTCATCGTGAGCGGGCGCTTCGTCCTGACTCGGTCCCGGCCCCTGTGTCCGCTCTCGGAGTGTCGTCTCACTCCTCTCCTCAAACAAAGCCTGCTCGATAGACGCATCCAGGGTCCTCGACCTCCGCGCCCTAACGAACCTGTAGAGATCCGGCCTCAAGCCCTGCTCAAAAAGGTACACCCGATGCGCCTCATCTCTAGCTACAAACGCACACGCTCGAGTCGCGTAAACTCCCGAACGTACTCGAACCGTGCGATCACCCCGCCGAATCCTCTTCAGGTCATCCTCTATCCTCTGCTTCACACTATCGGGAAAATATGTGCGGCACAGCATCCCACAGAACTCATCCCAGCTCAACTGAGAGGCCACTACACCCTGATCACGCCTCATCCTCCTCCACCAGTCCCGGGCGTCCCCAACTAAACAGTGGACCCCAAGGTGAACCTGATCCTGATCCTCTAGGACGAACATGTCCTCAAAAATCCTCTCCATCGCACTAATCCAGCTCTCCAAAACCCAAGGCTCGGCGCACACCCCGTCAAACATCGGCGGTCGAGCCGGCGAAACGAAACAAGAGCTCACTATCCGCTCCGCTCTCGCTGCTGGCCGATCAGCCTCTAGCCGCACAACCGGTGCTGGAGGTATCTCGCTAGTGGGGGTACGGCGGTAATCGTACAAGAGGTGGAGTAGGGTGGCGAGTAGGCCGAGCCGATGCCCCGACGACGTACTCGATGATGCCACTAGCCTCTCGCACATCCGTCGTAGCACAGACCCCGCCGCCTCGTCGCCTCGTCGCTGCGGCTATCCGAGCGCTCAACTCGACCGGGCACTCGTCTCGGGCCGAGTGCTCGCTCCACTACTGAGGTACACCCGTCTCAAGTCGGGTGCCCCGATCCATCCGCTCTAGTATCTGGGGTGGTAATGGTGGTAGGCGCGCCCCGTAGCGGCGGTCGTCCTCTGCGAGGCGGCATAGCTGCACACATAGAAACAAGGTCAGATACATAATCACTCGACCCAATCATCGAAAGTCTCGAAGGCGGTCCCTGTTTCCCCTCAAAATTATGTCGTCTGCAGCCAACATAATTTATCTGGACCGAAACAGACACTTTCAGTCACTCACTCCACTCTAGGATGAGTTAGAACAATCAATCAAGGACTTTCGCGTTAAATCACGCCTCTCGCGTCTGTCTTCCTAGAGTTTACCAGCTTAGGTTTCCTAGGTCCCAACGACCTAAAACTAAGCTCTGATACCAACTTAATCTGTCACGCCCCGGGTTGCATATTCACCGGGCACGCCGACAAATCCGCCGTATACAAAAGAATTTCTTCTGTATACGAAGCGTAGCTGTACCTGTACAAACATACAATGCTACAAACAGCATAGAGCTCAAATAAGCTATAAACAAACAGGAAGGAAAAACAACAACTTTATATACATACAATCACAGATACAAAGTAACACTACTCGCTCCAGCGAGTTCAACTGTATGTACAAAAGTGTCCCAAACCAAAAACTGTCACTACCTGCAGTGGAAGTCCTCTAGTACTGAACTCGAAGGGTAGGCTCTAGCCCGCCACGCCCTTCCCGCGGTCCGACTCAGACGGAGCAGCAGCCGCAACAGAAGGCCCTGCAACAACGGTGGAAGAAAGAGGGCGTGAGAACTACTGTAAAAGCAAGTAGTCCTCAGTGGGTACCGCCCTAAACACATCGGTCCACCCACTAAGTCTACAGGATAAGCAAGAAAGTAAAAGAAGCCGAAACACTCGACCTAACAATCCCTATACTATCCCGCTCTAAACCACTCTCCGTAGAACTAGTAAAAGCCGACCCAATCTTACGAGGACCGTGGAAAGCACCCGTCCCGCCCGTCGAAGCAACACTACAACTACCCTGTGGTAGCTAGCGGAGAGCAACCCACAACGAGGCGCAGCGACACCAACGCAAAAGCACTAAGCCGACTCGGAGCGGCACTCGTGGGCGCGAACCAACCGAGTATGCAAGCGTATCTCTGTCGAGCTCAATCTGGCTCTCACAGGCATAGTCAAGTACACAGGGTCTAAGAACTAACACACCATGTGCCCCTTGGCACAAACTGAAACCTCACAGTACACTGGGTTCACCGTCAAACCCCCGACGGTGCCCGACAACCAGCACGAGTAGACTCTGCTGAAAAGTGAGCTCGACATCCCCAGCGCGAGCGTAAAAAGCAAACTACACTACTCGGGTATCCATCGCAGTCCCACGGCGACGATACGGCACAAGACGGCTGCTAGAGCTAAATCTGGTAGTGTAGGCTAATGACGATCCAAAACGAGGTTTTCTCCTAAGTCAAATCCAAGTCCACATGTATAATTAAAAGTATACTAAACATGCTTCCAAAATTCAGATTTAAAGTACTACTAATCATGAATTCGAGCGATCATAAGTTAGTCAAAAACCGGAACTTATACATGTCGACTATTTGAATTAGGCGTGATCCGATGAAAACCCACCTCAAGAAGTTCCTCCTCTGGCAGCGAAGGGAGTAATCCAAATCAGCAAAAGCCCCACGCGTCCAGCACAAGACCAAGACCACCTGTCGCGAAGAATCGCGGTCAAAACACGAAGTTCACAATTCTGTCCGGAAAAACAGCGGCTGATAAAAGCTTTAAGTTACCCAAGCTAACCTTATCCAATTTCAGCGATCCACGGCTCAAAATCTTCGTCTCGCAGTCAGGAATCCAACGCCCCAAATTTCGCTGGATTCCGCCTCTCCTACGCAGAGATCAAGGCGTAACACCGAAAGTCGACGCTGGAATCCTGCAGTTCGGCACCTCAGATTCGAATCGGCAAACAGCGGCTCAGTAATTAAGGGTTCCGACAGGGCAAACCTGATCCAAATCCAGCAAATAAGGTGTCGTTGGAATCGTCTTGAAGTCGCGGATCCAACGCCCCAAGTTTTGTCGCGTTTCGACTCTCCTACACAGAGATATGGTCAAAACTCCGCGGGTCGACGGTGCTGCCAGCAGCAGTTCGAAAATCCAGGAAATAGATGCAACGGAGGGAAACGTGATGGGCTACTCACCTCGAAACAAGCCCTAGAACCGTCGCTGAGTCGAGGTCGGTGATCCCGCACGCACGATAGGCTCCCTCGCAGCGTCTCGTCGTCGAAAACTAGCTAGATCCGCTCCGCGGCGCGTTGTCGGCGTTGCTCGGCTCCTCCCTTGAGCTCCTCCACCTCCTGGTTGCTAAGGGAAGCAGCAGCAGCAGCAAATGGAGAAGAAGGAGGAGAAGAGGAAGGGTCCCTCTCTCTCTCTTCTCTGCTGCAAGATAAGGGGAGGTGAGGGGTGATGTGACAAGTGCCCAAAAAGTCAAACTGCACCATACCTCTGCTTTGTACCGGTACAAAACCCCACTTGTACCGGTACAAACAGGCAACCCGAGAGCCTAACTGCGCAGGGCTATACCGGTATAGCCCTGGTGGTTATACCGGTATAGCAACCAATCTTGTACCGGTACAAAACCAGATTTGTACCGGTACAGCTCACTGAAAATCTGCTATTTCGCAGATCTTCAGGATACACGCCGCTCTCAAGTTCCCACAAGGTCCGTTTGGCGTCAATTTGGCGCCAACGAGACTCGGACTTGTCCCGACACTCGTCAGAGCTGTCGACAAGCCTCAGGTGCCATTTTCCAGGTCTCTACACTTTATATATATATATATATATATATAGAACTAGGCTACTATGCTATTAATAGCACCAAGTCATTGGTGCTATCATGTTTTTGGCCATTGGATTGAAAGATGTGTGGTTAGGATGATGTGGGTCCCCTAGGGTTAAGTGGGTGGTTGGTTGTATAGTATGATCTAACGGGTGAAAAGCATCAAATGAGTATATCTAACGGCGGAAAACTTGGTAGCACCAAATGCATGGGGCTATCGATAGTATCCCAAATGGGACTATATATATATATATATATATATATATATATATATATATATATATATATATATATATAAATATTTATTTATTTATTATATATTCATTTATTTTTATGTAGAAATATTATTATATAATATTTTATTTATAAAGCTGTAATTATTTATTAATATTTTTAAATATATAACTCTTATATATTATGTAATATATTTATTATAATTTTAAATATATTTAATCTATATATAAAGTTATAATAATAATATATATAGTATATTGATTATTATATAATAATAATATATATAATAAAAAATATATTAAATAGATTTCAATCTATTTTTCTTTTCCTTTCAACCAAACAATCATCATGGAAAACTAATTTTCTTTTCCTACAAACCAAACACTAAACTACGTAAAACTTCTGTGCCACCGAAATTTTTTTTCCACCGAATTTTTTTTTCCTAGTTTTAGGTTAAACCAAACAGCCCCTAAGATGCAAAGGTTAAGTAAGCAAGGTAGCCTGGATCGCTCGCACCGCTGCCCGCCTTACCCGGCTCATGCTGTGCTCATGTTTGTGTTTTGTCAAAAGCATTACTCTCATTGTTTCCCAAGCAACTAATTTGAGAATAATGGAGTATATAAGAAGCAACCACTAGTCTTTAGTTTTCCAATGTAGGACTAATCTTCATATGTGGAAACTTAAGCACAAGCTCTGTGCAAAGCCCATAGGATGTTGTACTGACTGGGAAACCCATGGGCTAAAATGAAGTTTTAAATCACTGGAATCATATTAATACTAACAGTTTACTCTAGGAGCATGTGAGTGTTGGTAGTAGATTAGGAGTGCAAATAGAAATATACAATAGTATAATTTATTCCTCCTCCAACTCATTGTTGGATTATGTGAAGTTGTATTCCGAGTTGAAATCACGGTAAAACGTTGAAAATTTGATATTTTTAGATGTTAAATACCGGAACTAAAATTGTGAGTACCAATACTCAGAAGTTTCTCAGAAACCTGAAGTCATGAAAACTAGATTTTGTGTTGACCCTCGTTACTCAACTTAGGCAGCCGATATGTCATACGCTTGAGGCATTTCTAAGCAATTTATGTTACCAAATGTCCGGGAGGAGTAGAAATCCTTCGGACCGTTGTCAGATTGAAGCAAGGCCATGGTTACTTACTAAACTTCATCATTCATCTTATGATTAGAATACTTGAAGTCAACTCAATAAGATAACATAGTTAGAAACTCTTTCCACATACCATTTACTCCAACCTTAGGTTTTCTGGTCAAGTTTGAGAGACTATATAGCAAAGATTTAAGTGCCGTGGCACGGGGTCGTGCCGGAAACTTGCCGGCACGGTGCGTGCCGAGCCGTGCCGACGAGCCGTGCCGATGCGTGCTGGTCAAAAAAATTCTTGTGTGTCGACACATAATAGTATGAAATATTTATTTTCTTTAGCAATAAAATATTCTAACTATTTATTATGTCTTTTTATCACATCTTTTGAACTTTTTTGAGAAAATTACTCACTAATTTAAAAAATAGAGGGTTTTAAGCTCTATCATCGACACGGAGTCTGTATCGTGCAGGTATCTTGTTGGCACTGTACAGCACGGTGGATACGGCCCGTGCCGACGAGCACTTAAAACCTTATTATATTGGATGTTCTCCTATATCATTGAAGGGGTCGGATTTTCTTTTTAAGTACAAGCACAAATGGTCTCCTACATAAACCACTATAATAAATCACCACTACAACAAATCAGTACCAAATATAAACCCATGACTACAGCCCAAGTATGCTTATAGTCAAAGGCAATGAACTACACATGAAGCAACTATGGTGCCTCAGGTCCAAGGAGTACTTGTTTCACTTATATGTTTGTGTACAATCACCAATAGTGCAGGAGCATTTTTGCAATTTTGCAAATCTGCATGGTTATGTAAGCAATAAAAACCTTTAAGCTGACTCGTTTCACTAATTCATTACCAATTGTTTGAGGGCAACGAAAATTTACAAACTCGATAGCCAACGTATCCAAAAACCGAAAAGGGATCATGTTGGTTCTTTCACTGGCCTTCTTGAATCGTCTTTATCTTAATATTTTTGGATCTTCCACGTATCTTACCAATTGTTGGAATTAGAGGGTAGTAGAAACTTACAAACTGAATAATCAACGTATCCAAGAGCTGAAATTGGATCACGTTGCTTGTTTTACTAGCTTTTTTGGATCGTTCTTGTCTTGATGGTTCTGAATCTTCCATGTATCTTGCCTTCTCCTAGCGTTGCGGATCAGATGGAAAAAGGGCTGCTAGAGTCCTTTTTCATATTTACACTCCAAAATCTCGGGAACATAGGTGGAAAACACAGAGAGAATGTAGAGAGGGAACAGAGGAAAGAGGAAATCTCTTTTTTCTTATTAATTCACGTCTCTCATGTCACACTTCTATTTATAGAGAGAAAAGGATCATCTATATATAGATATCAGAATCTCTTAGAATATCCTTGATTCTAACATAGATATTAGAATTTAAAGTATCTATTAAGATTTTTTTTGACATATGCTTCTTAACTGATAAGAAAAATATAATTTATCCATATTCTTACCTTATTAGGATAAATCCCAATATATGTGGATTGGGTTGAATTAGAATCGGCTAATATGGCAACATGAAAAGAATAGCCTAAATGAAAGGAATAGCCTAAACATAGCAAATCTAAGACTAAACACAGATTTACATCAAATTTCGAGTACATATAGCATGTATTGAAGAAGTAAAGTGCGACCACTACGCAACTTGAGTCGGTACGAACCAACTTCGAGGGCTTCCTCCTTCGTGCCATTCCTAAGGGTGACAAATTGTGTTTCCGTAGGTACTCAATGGTAATCTACAAACCTACTCGATCACGAACTACGTGCTTGTTTGCTTCTGAATCGACGATCCAATCGAGAAGAGATTGAGCTACTAAAGCATGAGAGCAAACAAAATGGTATGAGTTGAGTAGTAAGGTTGCCTTTCTCAGCTCAAGAAAATTCTTAGTGAAATGACCCTTTTGCTTGCAATTGTAGCACTTTAGCTTTGCAGCATCCCTACTACCAGTGCGCTTGCCTCTGCGGTGCTTTCTAACTCTACCCTAAGGAGCCTAATTTCTACTCTTTTGCATTCCATTGTTGTAATGCTTTTGCGCTGGGTATGATCCCACCGTGGTTCCCAGAGCGTGCAACAATAGCAATAGAGCTGTTCGCTTCCTAGCATTCTGCCTTGACCTCGAGATGGTGCGAGATGTCATTAAACATTTTAATACTCTCGTTGTGCGTCATCAGAAGTTTCATCTGGGACCACTCAAGATCCGGCATTGAATGAATCACCGGAAAACCTGTGGCTCATCCTTGAGCTCGTTTCCAACAGCCTTCAGTCCCGAATCATGGTGCTCATCTCGTTTCCAATAGCCTTCAGGTCCCGAATCATGGTGCTCATCACACGGAGGTGCTCAACCATTGAGTGCTCCAAGTCCTTAGTGTACTATGGAAACTTCAAATTTAAGGCATGCAACCTTGTAGCTGAAGTTTGCCTAAAAGTAATCTTTAGATTGTCCCACATATCTTTGGCAGTTTCGTAGAGATCTGAAAGTGTCCAATGAGGTCATTTTGTATAGCACACAACATAGTTTATCTAGCAATTTGATCCTCCTTGAGCTACTTTTCTAGACCTCCCTTTCAAGATTGAGTTCTGCAGTAGTGCCTATCGGAGGCACGGCCATTTTAAGAACCCTTTTAAGCGCTCGACTTAGAACTACGTTATGAAGTAGAGGTCTAGTGTAACTAACTTAGAGTGTATCTCAGATAAGTGCTTGTACCAATACAAATACAAATTAACATGAGGGGCTCAGGAAGATGTTTGGACAACACACCATGTAAGTCTGGTGACTCATTGCCCGGCGATTATTTCGCTTGTGTTAGTAGAGGTGATCATGAGTACAAGAGAATTGTAGGGTCGAGGCCTATGATTACAAGAGGGGATTTGTGATGCTTGATTCGGTGTGTTGATACATTTGGGGCATAAATGAATTTAATCTATAATATGCTATATTAGTTGGGTGGTAACTTAATATTGCAATCCTGCATTGCGTTTTTTTCGTCAGGTCACACACTCCATTATCCGTATAAAGAGTAGAATGTATGAGAGAAAATTGGCCAATGTGGCCAAGTAGGAGATTATCGCCATGTAGTGTGTCCACATTGGCCGGTTCTAATTCAACCCAATCCACATAAGGTGTGGTTAGGATTTATCCTAATAATTAAGTTAAGGACAAGGATAAATATGTTTCTTATTAGTTAAAAAATGTATCTCCAAGGGAATATCTTAATAGATATTCTACACCCTAATCTCCATGTGAGAATCAGGGATATTTAAAGGGATCTTGATATCTATATGTAGATGATCCCATTTACTCTATAAGTTGAGGTGTGATGTGAGAGACATGAATTAATAAGAAAAGAGAGAGATCCTTTTTCCTCTCTTCTCCCTCTACGTTCTCTCTGAATTTTTCACCTACGTTTTCAGAGTTTTGGAGTGTGGACATAGAAGAGAACTTTGGTATGCCTTTTTGCATCCGATCCACAACATTAGGAGAAGGCGATATACGTGAAAAATTCAAAAGAATCAAGATAGGAACGATCCAAGAAGGCTTGCAAAACAATCAACACGACCTGATTTCGGTTCTTGGATACGTTGAGTATCTAGTTTATAAGTTTTCGCTGCACTCTAATCCAACATCTAATGAGATACGTGGAATATCCAAAGGCATAAAGACAAGCATGATCCAAGAAGGCCAGTAAAATAAGAAACACGATTCGATTTCGGTTCCTGGATACATCGGCTATCTAGTTTGTAAGTTTCTCCTGTCCTCTAATTCCATTAGTTATGTAACTTATGTTCTACAAGTGGTCAACATTTTGTATTCCAAATGAAAATCTTATCACCATGCAACTCAAGTAAACGTGATGTGAGTTTCCTGATTCTTGTTTATTAGGAATTTCATCTCTTCATGAACATCTTATTGACGTTGGGTATTGGAATGACAAAACTCACCACCTACGGTGATGTAAAATGCCTGCTAGTTGAGAATTTTGGATAATGTCATCATTTTCCAATAGGCCTGTTACTTCTTCCTAGTACTGACAGTTTTACCATTCTAAATAGAAAATACACGCCATTCCTGGAAAGTTTCCAGTTGGTAAAACAGTCAGCTCCTTTTATGTTCTGATCTCTAAAGTTATTACAATCAGCCGCGTGCTTCCTTCTGTTGAAATAGATGGGTTTGTTTTTTTTTTTTACAACTGATCGATTTTGCTAAATGAACTGAGAATATTTTCTCATTTAAAGCTATTGACGTTTAAATAGCTTATTATCGATGTTGGAGTGATCTTGATTTCAGATTCAACTTCACGAAACCACCTGTTTTCTTCCTACGTCTCTCTGATGTGTTTAGTTCTATAATTTAAAATTCCATTCCCTTATCTTCCGAAGTTTGCACAGCACTACAAATAGGAAGTAAAATATCTCCTTTTTGCTTCTATGATGTAGGACTTTTAACAAGGTCATCATATTTTGAAAATCATTTCTGAGAAAACAATCAAGTTTGGTGCTGCTCATTTCTCCCTACTTTTTCCTTTCTGACATAATCCAGATATAGACAAGATCTAATCTTTCTGTATATTTTATTCTCAAGGAGTAACAAAATATCTACCAAGTCATATTACATTGTGACTTCGAGTTTTGAGGCTTGAAAAATGTACAAAGCGTTGATAAAAGAAAGATACTCATATAACATCTAATTAAGTTTCTTCTTGGTTCAGCTCCTCTGAAAAATGCCATCGACTGGGCCTCAAGGCCGCCGAATGTTTGGGCTGACAAGGCTGCAGCCATCATGAGTGCAGCAGGAGGTTCTGGAGGGAGCCGAGCACAACAGCATTTGCGTCAGATTGGTGTCTTCCTAGACCTGCATTTCATCAATAAGCCAGAAATATACATTATTGCAAAGCATCCACAGAAAAAGTTTGATATTGATGGGAATTTGATCGATCCCGACATCAAAGAACGGCTGAAGCTGCTGCTGTTATCGTTGCAGGCTTTCACCCTTAGACTCCGTAGCACTTAGCTCGTCATGCCTACTCTTCTATTTACATGCATCTATAGGGTGAATTGTGTTTGCTAAATGATGCATATAATAAAGATTAATCATTAAATGCGGAGTTTTCTTGTCGACGTTGCAGCGAAATCAAATAAAGCAGATGAATATAGTTCCTTATCAAGCCAATTTGATGTTAGATGGGTTTTGGATTGTTTTGTTTGTGGTAATTGTCAAATCTACAGCCGAGGCCTTATAGCTTGGATTCTCAAATTTGTAGTCTATCTTGTGTATTGAACTACTACTAGGTTCCAAACTGATTTTTTTTTTTCCTTCTTTTTCACTTAAAATACAAATTAGAATACTTTTATACAAAAGTTCTCTTATACTTCTATACAAAAGTTCTCAAGCCATGCTGCAATACACCATATGAAAGCAAGAATAGTCTTTAGATTATCTCAATTGCAATTCGTAGATTATAATAAATTAGAATCAAACCAAACCATTCGCTCCAACGGATCAAGGGCAAGCTTACAAGAAGGAAATTGTATTGATTTTCACATCCCAAATATCAAATCTTTCAACAACAGAGTGAAAACCTTTTAAAAATTTTCTTCTACTAGAGAGTGATCGGGAGAAGCTTTTGAGAGAGATGGATTTTATTTTATTTTTTTATAGTTCCTCTATTTCTCTCGGTTGTGGTAACTGTTAAAATCGAAACAATAAAAAAATAGATCTAAAAAATAAATAAGGCAAGAAAAGAAAGACAATGATAGGGTATACCAAAATTTACGTAGTTCGGCCACCGGCCTACTACGTCTACTGAGGGAGAGGGTACAAATACTTTATTAATATTGAAGACGGAGTACAAAGATAATTCCTCAACAAAAGAACCAAAGTTTAATTAGATCCAGAACACTAAAAGTTGCACCCATACAAAAAAGACTTCAGTGACTCGTCCTTCTAACTAAGGCGCACCACGTGGCGCTACCGAACGGACGCAAGCATCAAATAATAGATGGCTCGGACTCAATGGAGAACATAATTAAGCATCGATTCTTAATTAGCACCACAGCCTCATTAACAGTCTATATATATATAGATATATATATATAGAACTAGGCTACTATGCTATTAATAGCACCAAGTCATTGGTGCTACTAAATTTTTGACCATTGGATTGAGAGATGTGTGGTTAGGATGATATGGGCCCCTTAGAGTTAAGTGGGTGGTTGGTTGAATAGTATGATCTAACGGGTGAAAATCATCAAAGGGATGGATCTAACGGCGGAAAACTTGGTAGCACCAAATGCATGGTGCTATCGATAGTATACCAGCCGGACTCTCTCATATATATATATATATATATATATATATATATATATATATATATATATATATATATATATATATATATATATATATATATAGAATTGAGCTAGAATTCTTTTAGAAGTATTAGCCCCATGGTGCTATTAGGTTTTTAGCCATTGGATCTACTCCTTGATTTTTAATAGCCCTTGGATTAAACAAGATTCTACCTACCACCACCTACCACAATCATCTCAACCTCACATCTTTCCATCCAATGGCTAAAAACGCAATAGCGCCACCCCAACGGTGGTATTGATAGTATTCTAGCTCAACTCTACTATATATATATATATATATATATATATATATAGAGAGAGAGAGAGAGAGAGAGAGAGAGAGAGAGAGAGAGAGAGAGAGAGAGAGTTGTCTTGGTATGCTTATGGAAGCACGGAGACCGAGAGAGAGTTGTCTTTGGTATGCTTATGAAAGCACGGAGATTTTTGTGCTACCAAGTTGTTTTCGATGTTCGGACTTCCGAATCGACGATCGGCTCCGTTAGAGTTGATCTAGAATATTTGAAGTACCTAGGAAATAAATCTTGTGATTTTTCGATTTCATTTGCCTAGTGATCGAAGGGGCTCAAAATCAATAATTTTAACGGCTGTGGTGAGCCGGTTGCAAGTTTAACGGTGTAGAAATATACAAATCACGTGAAATTTTGATCGAAAATTCTTTATACCATATAAGACAAAATCAATAACTTTGATCTAAAATTTTAATGTCATATCATCATATTTTATAAGATTTTTATTTTCACTGTTGATCTTGAGCCACTTCGATCTCTAGGCAAATGATATCGAAAAATCGCAAAATCTATTCTCTAAATACTTCAAACACTCTAGATCAAGGCTAACGGAGCCGATCCTTGATTCGAAGGTCCGAACATCGAAAACAAAGTGGAAGCACGGAGGCCTCCGTGCTTATGGAAGCATCCTAGCCGCACTCGTATATATATATATATACATATATGTATATATATAATTGTGAGCTAGAATACCTCTTTGGTGCTTCTAAATTTTTAACCCTTGGATCGATCTACTTCTTTATTTATTAATGCCTCTTGAATCAAATACTATTCCACCTACCACCACCTACCACAATCATCCCAACCATATATCTCTATCCAAAGGCTAAAACTCAAAAGCACCAACCTCTTGGTGCTTTTGGAAGTATTCTAGCTCAACTCTCTATATATATATATAGAGAGAGAAAGAGAGAGAATATAATTATAGTGCTTGTAAAAGCACGAAGCACTTAGTGCTTGTGAATTTTTTACCGTTAGATCTACTCTTTTGATCATTTTCCCCCGTTATATTATACTATTCAACCAACCACCCACTTAACCCAAGGGGCCCCACATCATCCTGACCGCACATCTATTAATCCAAGGGCGAAAAACTCACAAGCACCAATGACTTGGTGCTTTTAAAAGCATAGGAGCTCAATTATATATATATATATATATATATATATATATATATATATATATATATATATATATATATATATATATATATATATATATATATATATATAGTTGAGCTGGAATACTCTTAAGAGTACCGAGCCCATTTTACTCTCGAGTTGTTTTCGATGATAGAGCTTCCAAATTGATGATCGGCTCCGTTGAACATGATCTATACCACTTAAAGTGTTTAGAAATCAAATTTCAAATATTTTTGACATCATTTGCCTAATGATCAAAGGGTTTCAAAATTTGTAATTTTAATGGTGGATAAGAGACGTTTTCTCGTTTAACGGTGTAAAGATATCCAAATCAATTGAATTTTTGTTAGAAAAATCTTTAAAGTATTTAAAACAAGATCTATACTCTTGATCTCGATTACAAGACTCCTATCATCATTTTTTAAAGAATATTCATTTTCAACCATTCTGTAACGAACCGAACTTTAGCCAAATTGGTTAAAGCACGCGAAAGAAATAATTGGACGAGTTCCAATTACCTATCCAAGCGTTTTGGAAGGGTTAAAAGAGGGTTTAAAAGAGTTATAATGGTTTCGGCGTTATTCGGCACGAAGTAGAGTCGAAACGACGCGAAAAACAAAGTCTGGGCAGTTTATACCGGTACAAGCACCATTTTGTACCGGTATAGCAACTTTTACCGAGAGGGCAGCAGCTCTCGGATTTGAGATTTTTGGTGTCTGTACCGGTACAAAGTGGATTTATACCGGTACAAATGCTACTAAACCGAGAGGCAGCTCTCGGGTTTGCCTCTGGAGCAGTTTATACCGGTACAAAGTGGGCCTTGTACCGGTACAAACAGGTCTGGCAGCAACTTCTGGACTGCTTCGAAATAAAATGTTTTGAGGGGCCTAGTTGCTATTGTTGCAACACAATATGACCTAAAACGCTCCCCTCTCACAGCCACTTCACCCCCACACCCTCTCTCACTCATTCTTCTCTTTCTCTCTCTACAGAGCTTGACCTAGGGCAAGGAGAGAAGGCTTGGAGGCTTGAAGGAGGTGATCTTGGTGGCTTTGGAGCTTGGAGAAGACCTAAAAGCTCTCCTACAAGGTGGACCTTGGGAAAGCTTTGAGCAAAGGTAAGTCTTTATGAAACCTAAGCTAGGGTTTGGGTTTTATTCCTAGAAAGTAAGGTTTTGGAGCTTCTCTTTGAAATAGAGAACTAGTAGAGACTTGAGCTCCATGAAAAGCCATGGAAGCTCAAGGTCCTCTCATGGTGAAATTTTAGGGTGGCAAGTAGAGGCCATAATAGTGGTTTAAATTGTTCTAGATGAACTCTAAGAGGATCAACAAGCTCTCTTTTGCTTGTTTAAGAGATCAAAAACCTATGGTTTTACATATGGCTTGATAGAGCACCCAAATTTGGGGCTTTTGGCTATAAGGGTTCTAGGGTCAAATTGACCTTGTAGAAACCTAATTGGGAGTGTCCCCGACGCGTGGGGCAACTCCGTTTATTTTTACGAAAAGCCGATCATAGAGTTGCTATGTAAAATGGCCTGATTGGGTCAACTTTTAACGTAACAGGTTTCAACCTAGGCACCGGTTGGCCGTGAGATTTCTTAGGCAACTCCACAAAAATATTCTAAGGTGGGTGGTGCATTCCAAAGACATCGAACTTCTCTTTATGTCTAAGTGTCATATTTGAGCATACTTTAAATTGAGCATAATGCATAGTAGGGTTATTTATGAGCTATTATCGTATTTTGTGAGTTCAAAATGCATGAGAATGAGTGTATGATATTGTAGTGACAAAGAACAAGAACCCTACGTATGCATGATAAAACCTAAGGCAAGAACTTAGTGTACTTGACAAACGAACGTGACATTGGACATATACTTAGCGATTGTGACAAGGATGAGTCTAGAATACTTAGACAACTTGTGTGGCATCAAAGAACAAAGAACAAGAATATGAATAAGTAGATTACTTGACATTAGTATGATTGAGAGATTGACATTGTGACAACAACCTTAGAGCTAAGGGTCATATGAGCATAGTCTCCTTGAAGTCAAGGAATGGATTGTGAATTGGAATCCTTAAAGTTAAGGATTGATCGTACTCACCATATAATCCTTGCTCGGGGCGGTAGCTCCCTCGAGCGGTGCGCTCCGAGTAGGTCACCACTGGAATGAGTTTTCCAGAGGACGGTCCCAACGGGTCGATATTGAGCCTCCCCGGTTACTTTGGGATTTTGAGTTTGGTTGAGTCTTGTTGAGGGCGAACCCACGGGTTAGCCAAGAGATTGGGTATTGGACATATGATCTTGCATGTTTTATTTTGAGCATATTATCGTTTACTTTCAAGCGTATTAGTTGCATTTGTTAGTTGGTTATTATCTTACCTTTCTTTCTATTACGCTTGAATTAGACCTAGTGGGAAAGTCGGCGTGGTTGGTTGCCGAACCCATTGGGAACTTTGTTGTAGTTCTCATCCCCCCTATTTCCACAGAGCCGGGACCGAGTGAGCCGGCGGAGGATCGCGGTAAGGGCGTCGTGCCCTAGGTAGAGACCGCCCGAGTTACTTTATTTTGCTATAGTCGCATTTCCCTTTTATATCATCTTTTGTATTTGATGATTATAGTTGTCTAACTTTAATTGTAATCAAGTTTCATTTTGAGGTAAATGTGATGTAAGAAAGAAATGATGCATTAAGTTGTAAAGACTTTAAAGAATTCAAGTTGTGAGAACTATGCATGTATGTGATTGCAATTAATCCTAGTACTTGTATGTTTTAGTTTAGCTTTTCACTTTGGCTATGGCTTGCTCTCGTGCAAGATGTTATGTATGCTTCCGCATGTGTAAAAAAATTTTATACTCTATCTGTACTTGTTGAACCTTGGGCGGACAGGGGAAGCTCTGTCCGTTCGGCGTCTGTTTGACGCGCTCGAACCGGCCAAATGGATCGGGCTCGGGGCGTGACACATTCATTTTCTGTTCACTAGATGGATACAAGAACAATATCGAAAGTGCGTGAAATTTGATTTTTATGTAGTTTAAATGGTTTAGATCATATTTAACGGAGCCGATCGTCAATTTGAAAGCTCTATCATCGAAAACAACTCAAGAGTAAAATGGGCTCGGTAATCTTAAGAGTATTCTAACTCAACTCTCTCTCTCTATATATATATATATAGGCTGCTATACTATGTATAGTACCGGAGCTCTGGTACTATAGTGCTATTTTCGATCTTAAGGCCTTCAAATCAACGATCCATACCGTTAAATATAATCTAGGGTATATGAAGTTCTTAGGAATAAAATTTTAGTTTTTTTCGATATCGTTTACTTAGTAAATAAATTATGTCAAAATGGACGGTGGAAATTTAATATTCTTTAAAATTTGAGTATAAAACTTGTAAATTCAAGATCTAGAATGTTAATCTTAATCTATATAGTTTAAAGTATTTTCTATCAAAATTTGAAGAAATTTAGATTCTTCTACACTATTAAACTCCAAACTCGTCGTAATAGCCATTGAAAATTAACAATTCTGAAATGATTTGATCATAAAGTAAACTATGTCGCAAAAATATAAAATTTTATTTCTAAAAACTTTAAATACCCTAGATCATTTTTAGCAGTGTGGATCATTGATTTGAGCGCCCGAAGATCGAAAACAACAGTATAGTACACGAGCTCCGATACTATAGATAGTATAGTAGCCTAGCTCTATATATATATATATATATATATATATATATAGAGAGAGAGAGAGAGAGAGAGAGAGAGAGAGAGAGAGAGAGAGAGAGAGAGAGAGTAGGACTGCTGTGCTTTCCGGAGCACGGAGACCGCCGTACTCCTGAGCCGTTTTCAATGATGGACTTTTCGAATCGACGATCGACTCCGTTAGACTTGATCTAGCATATTTGAAGTTTCTAGAAAATCATTTTTACGAATTTTTGATATCATTTACCAAGTTATCGAAAAGGTTCAAAAATAATAATTTTTAATGGTTGATATCTCGTTTTCAAGTTTAACGATATAGAAGTATTCAAATCGACAAAATTTTGATATAAAATTCTTTATATTATCTACAACAAGTTCAATATTTCGATTGAAAATTTTAGTACTATATCACCACTTTTTATAGAATTTTTATTTTCAGTTAAAAATTATTGATTTTGAATCCTTTCGATATATATATATATATATATATATATATATATATATAGAGTAGGCTACTATACTATTATGAGTAGTAGAGCCCTACTACTCATAAGTTGTTTTCGATGATAGAGCTTCCAAATGGACGATCCACTCCGTTAAATATGATCTAGAGTATTTAAAACTTCTAGAAAATAAATTTCGTAATTTTTCAAAATCATAATAAAGTCCATCAAATGGGCATAAAATGAATGGCCGAAATCGAACGATATCCTAAAAATAGATGATCGGATCCTTCAATTTAAGATCGGAGTTATTGATCTTTATCTAGGTAGTGAATAGAATTTTCTATCAAAAATTCAACCTATTTCAATTCTTTTACACCGTTAAACTACCAAGTATCCCATATCAGTAGTTAAAAATTGTCAATTTTGTGAGCTTTTGATCGTAAGGTAAATGATTTCGAAAAATTACGAAATTTATTTTCTAGAAGTTTTAAATACTCTAGATCATATTTGACGGAGTGGATCGTCGATTCTAAGCTCTATCATCGAAAACAACTTATGAGTAGTAGGGCTCTACTACTCATAATAGTATAGTAGCCTACTCTATATATATATATATATATATATATATATATATATATATATAGTAAGGCTACTATGCTTCTGGAAGCACGGAGGGCTCCGTGCTTCCACGTCATTTTTGATGTTGTGGCTTTTGAATCGTCGATCGGCTCCGTTAAACTTGATCTAGAGTATTTGAAGTACCTAGAAAATAAATTTTGGGATTTTTCGATATTATTTGCCTAGTGAACGAAGCGGCTAAAAATCAATGGTCGAGAATAAAAATCTTACAAAACATGATAATATGGCATTAAAAATTTAAATCAAAGATATTGATCTTGTTTTATATAGTATAAAGAATTTTCTATCAAAATTTCATGTAATTTGGATATTTCTACACCGTTAAACTTTCAAACGGCTCACTATGGCCATTAAAATTATTTGATTTTGTGCTCCTTCGATCACTAGGCAAATGATATCGAAAAATTATAAAATTTATTTTCTAGATACTTCAAATACTCTAGATCAAGTTTAACGAGCGATCGACGATTCGAAAGTGGCAACATCGAAAACGACATGGAAGCACTAAGGCTCCGTGCTTCCGATAGCATAGTAGCCTCACACTATATATATATATATATATATATATATATATATATATATATATATATATATATATATATATATAGTTGAGCTAGAATACTCTTAAGATAGCCCATTTTACTCTCGAGTTGTTTTCGATGATAGAGCTTCCAAATTGATGATCGGCTCCGTTGAACATGATCTATACCACTTAAAGTGTTTAGAAATCAAATTTCAAATATTTTCGACATCATTTGCCTAATGATCAAAGGGTTTCAAATTTTGTAATTTTAATGGTGGATAAGAGACGTTTTCGTTTAACGGTGTAAAGATATCCAAATCAATTGAATTTTTGTTAGAAAATTCTTTAAACTATTTAAAACAAGATCTATACTTTGATCTTGATTACAAGACTCCTATCATCATTTTTTAAAAAATATTCATTTTCAACCATTCATTTTCTGTTCACTAGATGGATACAAGAACAATTTCAAAAGTGCGTGAAATTTGATTTCTAGGTAGTTTAAATGGTTTAGATCATATTTAACGAGCGATCGTCAATTTGAAAGCTCTATCATCGAAAACAACTCGAGAGTAAACGTGGCTCAGACTAAGAGTATTCTAGCTCAACTTTCTCTCTCTCTCTCTATATATATATATATATATATATATAGAGAGAGAGAGAGAGAGAGAGAGAGAAGGTCTTCTGTGCTATTAGGAGTACGGAGTCTTCCGTGCTCCTAAGCCGTTTTCGATGATGGAGCTTCCGAATCGACGATCGGCTCCGTTAGACTTGATCTAGCGTATTTGAAGTTTCTAAAAATAATTTTTACGATTTTTTAATATCATTTACCTAGTGATCAAAAGGATTCAAAATCAATAATTTTTAATGGTTGATATCTTCCGTTTTCAAATTTAATGGTGTAGAAGCATTCAAATCAGATGAAATCTTGATACAAAATTCTTTATACTATCTGCAACAAGATCAATATTTCTGATCAAAAATTTTAGTGTTATATCATCACTTTTTATAGGATTTTTATTTTCAGCCGTTAAAAATTATTGATTTTAAATCCTTTCGATATATGTATATATATATATATATATATATATATATATATATATATATATAGGGAGAGAGAGAGAGAGAGAGAGAGAGAGAGAGAGAAAGTCTTGTGTGCTATTAGGAGCACGGAGGAGCCGTTTTCGATGATGGAGCTTCCGAATCGACGATTGGCTTCATTAGACTTGATCTAGCGTATTTGAAGTTTCTAAAAAATAATTTTTTTCGATTTTTTGATATCATTTACCAGTGATCAAAAGGATTCAAAATCAATAATTTTTAATAATAGATATCTTCCGTTTTCAAGTTTAACGGTGTAGAAGCATTCAAATCAGATGAAATTTTGATACAAAATTCTTTATACTATCTAAAACAAGATAAATATTTCTGATCGAAAAGTTTAGTACTATATCACCACTTTTTATAGGATTTTTATTTTCAGTTAAAAATTATTGATTTTGAATCCTTTCGATTGCTAGGTAAATGATATCGAAAAATCATTTTTTAGAAACTTCAAATTCGCTAGATCAAGTCCAACGGAACCGATCGTCGATTCGGAAGCTCCATCATCGAAAACATTTAAATATGATTTATAAATGTTTATTGATTTAAATAAATTTAAAAAATTATTACGAGTTGCACGTACACTCAACTAGTTTATATATATATAGAGTCCCATTGCTATGCTATCAATAGCACGGAGGTTTCGGTGCTACCAAGTTTTCCACCGTTAGATCCATCCCTTTTATGATTTTCACCCGTTAGATCATACTATTCAACCAACCACCCACTTAACCCTAGAGGCCCACATCATCCTAACCTCACATCTCTCAATCCAATGGCCAAAAACTTGGTAGCACCAATGATTTGGTGCTATTAATAGCATAGTAGCCTAGTTCTATATATATATATATATATAGAACTAGGGGGCCCACATCATCCACTAGATCATACTATTCAACCATCCACCCACTTAACCCTAGGGGTCCCACATCATCCTAACCACACATCTCTCAATCCAATGGCCAAAAACTTGGTAGCACCAATGACTTGGTGCTATTAATAGCATAGTAGCCTAGTTCTATATAGAACTAGGCTACTATGCTATTAATAGCACCAAGAACTAGGCTACTATGCTATTAATAGCACCAAGTCATTGGTGCTACCAAGTTTTTGGCCATTGGATTGAGAGATGTGTGGTTAGGATGATGTGGGACCCCTAGGGTTAAGTGGGTGGATGGTTGAATAGTATGATCTAACGGGTGAAAATCATCAAACGGGTGGATCTAACGGCAAAAAACTTGGTAGCACCAAATGCATGGTGCTATCGATAGTATCCCAGCCGGACTCTATATATATATAAATATCGGATAATTGCCTATATACCCCTCATGCGTATGAAAATATCCGATCTACCCCTACTTTTTTTTCTTTCTAAAATGCCCCTCATACGTTCCACCGTTATTGCAAAATACTCCCGCAGTTATCTCCTGTTAAGTTAATCTGAGTTAAACGTGAGTTAAATATCTACCACAGTTAAAAAAATTTAAAATACCAATTTTGCCCTTAACTTAAGGGCAAATAAGAAAGGTTGGTGACGGTAGAGGGGTATATTGGAAAAGACCAAAAGTCGAAATAATATTTTGAAAAGGGCAAAATAGTAATTTTACAGAAATAACAGAGTTAATTAACAGATTTTAACTCTAAGGGTATATTAGAAATAGGTTGGAACGCCTGTCACGCCCCGGGGTCGGCAGGACCTTCCCCAAAGCGTGCCCAGACCCGCCATATGTCAACACATACAAGGCGTCTAACTAAAAACAGCGGAATTTAAAACAATATAAGGCTACAACTATGAATATCAGAGCCACAACTAAACAAGAACCAAACCACAAGTAAAAGAAAGTAAAGCGTCTAAATCACTAACAAAGAGATAGAGAGTAGTACACAGTTAACAACACAACCTCTCAACTACACACAGGTGGTGGTCTCTATACAAGGTAAAAACACTCCATCTCTCACAAAATAAAACAAGAGAAATGGTGGACCACCTATCGCGCAACCCGTCGAATGTCGCTACCCCGAGGCGACACCCTTGCCGCGGTCCCTGGCCTCCCCCGATGCAGAAGGCGCTGAAAGTAAACAGAAACAGAGGGCGTGAGAACTATAATTTATAGTTCCCAGTGGGCAATTACTGACCTGAACCATTGCACCACTAGGCCCAAAGAGAAGAGCGTAAATAAGCGATATAAATGAACGGTAATTAAAGCATAAAGAAATGCTACCATAACACATGTTTCAACTCTGCTATCATAAGTCCATGATCTAACGTATAAGCATGATATGTTTTACTTTAACCAACAAGTATACTAAAATGTAATTAAAGCATTATTAAGTATACTATACCATCGAGCAATGACCACATAATCCAACTACTAAGCCCTATCTAGTAGTGATTGTCATTTAGGAAAGTTGAATGTCCAAGTTCAATTCTCTTTCACTAGGATTTACCATAGTAATCCAACTTGTGCCACCTAAGTACCGTGGTAGCCCAACATCCCCCGCAAGGAATGAGTCTGTCCCAACGGTCCCGTAGGTTTCTCAACACCGCACGCGCGAACGAATCGCGAAGGCCAACTCCGGAGTGCCGGCCAGGGAGCGACCCTCACAAGCATGTGCGAAAGAGCACAAATGGCAACAAGTAAAGTCAAGTCTCGAGTCCAAACCTCATGTCTTAACATGGAAGTAGTAACTAGTATCCCTAAGGTCTAGTTCAATTGTTCTCATGACACTAAATTTTCTATGTCAAGTTCATTCACGAGCCTAATGCCGCTTGATGACATTAGCTCACTATTCTACACTTTTGATGCCAAGCCAATGCCGCTTAATAACAAGGGCTTTTCTCCTATGTCATACATAGTTCTATGTTCTCAAACACATGCCAAATTCCTCTTAAACACATAGTTTCAAGTTTACAAATAGAATGCTACAAAGCTTCAGCTCTCACATGCATACGTCGCTACTATATAGAGCAAAATTGCGTTACACATAACGTAGGTATCTTAAGCATTCTAAAATTCACAAATAAATCAAATAGCATGAAAATGAACTAATTTCCATTTAACCATAAGCAAATAAGCACCAATGAGAATTTCTCATTGTGCTAGGTGAGGCCAAACCCACCGTCGCTCCAAGCGTCGCTCCGAACCGCTAACGAAGCTTCGATTCCTACTCCTAGTACCCTACAAAGTAGATCCTAGGAGTTACAACCTCAAGAGATAAGTCTTGAGTTCAAACTTTAAACATCTAGGTTAAAGTCAAGAAATACTCACCTAAATGTGCAACAATCCTCTTAGAAATTCCAAAAGGAAGCTAGATCCCTCCCAAGGCAACCTAAACAAAGGTTCTAAACCATTCAAAAGGAATCTAAAAGCCCCAAATCAAAAAGCCCAAAATAAAACCCTAATTCCCAAAATCTAGGGTTTCATCTATAGAGAAGCAACCAAACTCGAATCTAAAGGAAATGGAGAAGTTGCTTACCTTTTAGAAGCTCTAACCAAGGCTCTAGAGTCACCAAAGTTGAAGATCTTCCTTCAACTAGCTCCCAACATCAAGCTCCTAGCATCAACCATGGTGTAGGGAGCACCACAAGACAAAAGAGAGCAAAAGGGTGATCAATCCACAAGAAATCACCCAAAATCCAAAAGATTGCAAAGGGGATAGAGAGAAACTCTCTTACCTTTCTCTCCCTTGTTCTCAGAACAAGAGAGGAGCCCTAAGGGCTGGGGTGCTATATTAGAAGCAACAAAATGCCAATAAGCCCCTACAGTTTCGGATTTTGGAAACTGCCAGCTTGTACCGGTACAAATCCAGTCTGTACCGGTATAAGCCCTGCGAAACAGCAAACCCGAGCCTCGGGTTTGCCCAGCAGCTCATCTATACCGGTATAAATCTTGGCTTGTACCGGTATAGCCATCATTTTGTACCGGTATAGCAACAATTTTGTACCGGTACAAAAGCATAAAATTCCAACCCGAGAGCAACCTAAAATCCAGCTTTTTGGACTTTAGTGCTTGAAATTCATCCACTAACCTCGGTACTCGTGCCATAGGTCGGAACACAGTCAACGACCCTCCAGAAAATCTGGAAAAGCTCAGATCTCACATCTAACACTCGAACATTGCAATTTGCAAAATCCAGTGCGTCACAACGCAAGAGGGGTATTTTCAATATTAGCCTTCTAAGAGGGGTAAATCGAAAAATCGGGAACTTTTCAGAAGTATATAAGCAATTGCCCCTATATATATATATATATATATATATATATATATATATATATATATATATATATATATATATATATATATATATATATATATAATTGAGCTCCTATGCTTTTAAAAGTACCGAATCATTGGTGCTTGTAAGTTTTTAGCCCTTGGATTAATAGATATGCGGTTAGGATGATGTAGGCCCCTTGGGTTAAGTAGGTGGTTGGTTGAATAGTATAAACTAACGGGTTAAAATAATCAAAGATGTAGATCTAACGGTAAAAAATTCACAAGCACCAAGTGCTTAGTGCTTTTACAAGCACCATAACCGTACTCTCTCTCTCTCTCTCTCTCTCTCTCTCTCTCTCTCTCTCTCTCTCTATATATATATATATATATATATATATATATATATATATATATATATATATATATTAAATCAAACAACCTTCTCTAGTCAAGAGAGTACGATATGCGGATGTGACACCCCAATAGTCCCACATTGGATGGGAATGGAGTTGTCATTGGATTTATAAGAGATTTAGACACTAGCAATAATAACTGGGCTTAACCATCTTAGGCTGGTGGTTGGGCCCAACGAGTTATTGTTGCTAGTGGGCTAGGTCGTTATATTTGGTATCAGAGACGGTTCACCAGCCGAAAATGTGTGGCGAGTCTCGCCTGAGTCAAGGCGTACGGATGACGGGCTAGCGAGACGAGTCTCACATCGCCCGGTGATCGTGGGCTCGTGTGTGGCTGGACCGATTTGCGACGTCGTGGCCTTAACGGGGAGTACGTGACAATCCAATAGTCTCACATCATATGGGAATGGAGTTGTCATTGGGTTTATAATAGACTTAGACACTAGTAATAATAAGCGGGCTTAAGCATTTTGGGCTGTTGGCTGGGCCCAACGAGTTATTGTTTTGCATGCCGGGTCGCATCGTTATAAGCGAACAAATTCCCCTTGCTTATCGCATTTTTCTTTACGGGAATGTCTTTCTTTATATATATATATATATATATATATATATATATATATATATATATATATATATATATATATATATAGGGATAATTGCCTATATACCCTCCTGCGTACGAAAATATCCTATCTACCCCTTTTTTTTTTTCTTTCTAAAATGCCCTCATACGTTCCACCGTCATTGCAAAATACCCCGCATGATTATCTCCCGTTAAGTTAATGCGGGTTAAACGTGAGTTAAATATCTACCACGCTTAAAAAAAATTAAAATACCAATTTTGCCCTTAACTTAAGGGCAAATAAGAAAGGTTGGTGACGGTAGAGGTATATTGGAAAAAACTAAAAGTTGAAATACTTTTGTGCCCTTGACTTTAAAGGCAAATAAGAAAGATAGTGATGGTAGAAGAGTATATTTGAAAAGGGCAAAATAGTAATTTTAGAGATAACGAGTTACTTAATGATTTTAACTCTAAGGGTATATTAGAAAGAGGTTGGAACGTAGGTGGGGTATTTTCAATATTAGCCTTCTAAGAGGGGTAAATCGAAAAATCGGGAATTTTTCAGGGGTATATAAGCAATTGCCCCATATATATATATATATATATACATATATATATATATATATATATATATATATATATATACATATATATATATATATATATATATAGAGAGAGAGAGAGAGAGAGAGAGAGAGAGAGAGAGTCGGCTATGGTGCTTGTAAAAGCACCAAGCACTGGTGCTTGTGAATTTTTTACCGTTAGATCTAGGACTTTGATCATTTTCATCCGTTAGATTATACTATTCAACGAACCGCCCACTTAACCCAAGGGGGCCCACATCATCCCAACCGCACATCTATTAATCCAAGGGCTAAAAACTTACAAGCACCAATGACTTGGTAGTTTTAAAAGCATAGGAGCTCAATTCTATATATATATCCTATGCTTTTAAAAGTACCAAGTTGTAGCATATCGAAAATTCGACGATAAGATCGGACTTTGGCCAAATTGACTAAAGTACGAAAATAAAATAGTTGGACATGTTCCAATTGCCATTCCAAATCTCTTGGAAAGGTTATAAGATGATCTAGAAGAGTTAAGAAGGTTTTGGCGTTGTTCGGCGCGAAGTAGAGTCGAAACAGCGCGGAAAACACAAGTCTGGGCATTCTGTACCGGTACAGGCAAAGTTGCTGTACCGGTATAGCAACTTTGACCGCGAGGGAAGAGCTCTCGGGTTTGAGAATTTTATGGCCCACGGTACGGCCGGTGTGCATGCCGGTATAGCCATCACACCCGAGAGGAGAGAGCTCTCGGGTTTGGTAGTTTCTTTGGCCCATAAGTGCAGTCGCCCCATACCGGTATAGATCTGCGAAACCGAGGGAGGTTGCTCTCGGGTTTCGCCACCGTAGCACCCCATACCTGAGATTTCCCCCATACCGGTATGGGATGGTCTGACAGCAGTTTGTGAACTGCGCGAAATAAAAAAAGTTGAGGGGCTTTTTGGCTATTGTTACAACACAATAAGCCTTCCCACACCCCTCTCTCACAGCACACTCACCTCTCTCTCATTTCTTTCTTTTGTTCCCTTTCTCTCTAGAAGAACCCTAGAGTTGGGAAGAAGAAGGAGAAGGAGTTGGAGAAGGTGGCTTTGGAGCTTGTTGGAGGCTTGTTGGAGGATCTTGGAGCTCTCCTACAACAAGGGCTTGGGTTGAGCTTGCTACAAGAGGTAGGTTCTTGCAAGTTTAAGCTTATGGTTGTGGTTTTCTCTAAGTTTAGAGGTTTTCTAGCTTGTTGCTAGTGTTAGAGGCATGCTAAGGCTATGAACACCATGAAAGCTCCATGAGAGCTCAAGTGCTCTCATGGTGATTTCTTAGGGTTTGTTGTAAACCCCAAATGGATGGTTCTAATGGGTCAAGGATGGTTTTAGGGAGCTTCTAGGTTGATCTAAAACTATATTTTGCTTGTGAATGAGATCAAAACCCTAGGTTTGACATAGGGCATTGTTGGAGCACCCAAATTTGGGGCTTTTGAACATAGGGGTTCTTGGGTCAAATTGACCTTGTAGAAACCTAATTGGGGGTATTCCCGACGCGTGGGACAACTCCGTTTAATTAAACGAAAATCCGACATAGGGGCTACTATGTAAAATGGCCTGATTAGGTTCACTTTTAAACTGCAGGTTTTTACCTAGGCCTCGGTAGGTCGTGAAACTTCTTGGGCATCCTCACAAAATTATTTTAAGGTGGGGGGTGCATACCGGAATCATCGAATTCCCTTCTATGTCTGTTTTCACCTTTTGAGCATATTCTATGTATAGCGTATTCATGCATGATAGGGTAGAGGTTAATTATGCTATGGTTGAACTTCAATTATTGTTCTAGTATGAAAATGAACTTAGAGATTGTAATGGAACCATAGAGGCATGAGAATTAGAACCCTACTTGTGTGAATATAGAATGGACTTGATCTTAGTCAACAAAGGTGATATTGAACATAGAGACAAGATTGGCATTGAGACAACCTTAGTTAAACATAGTTTAACTTAGTGGCATTATGGCAAGAATGATATACATGATTAGGTAGAAAACCTATCATTGACAATGGCATGGTAACTAGTGGCTATGAATCCTCAATGTGAGGATTAGATCGATACTCTTGACAAGTCTTGGCTTGGGAGGTCGCTCCTCCTCAAGCGGTGAGTTCCGGAACAGGCACCTAGGGGATCGTGGCCCCGACGGACGGTCCCTCGGGTCTTGTAGGCTTAGAGCCTCCCCGTTCAGTGAGGGATTTTGGGTCTTGAGTTTGTTGGGGTTAACTACGTTAACCGGCAAGATTGGGTAATGAGCCAAGTAAAGTAAAGTAAAGTAAAGTATGGTAAAGAGCATGCATGCAAACATATCTAAATTCGATTATCTATCTATCTGACTCTTTCTTGCAGGCATAGTATTAGCATATATAGTTTGGTTACTATTTCTTTTCCGTTGAAATACTTATGCCTGGATAGACCTAGTGGGTAAGTCGGCGGGGTCGGTTGCCGAGCCCACTGGGAACTTCGTTGTAGTTCTCACACCACTAACCCCACAGGTCCTAGCACGAGCGGGCAATGAGACCGGGGCAAGGGGTTAGCGCCATAGCTAGTGGCCAGGAGTATCGCATTAGTTATTTCCTTTTTATTACTTGTATCAACTTTATTTTGTTGAACTATAGATGTCAAGTTGTAAACATTCAAGTAAATTTTGGGAGATGGCAAATGTAAAAAGAAATGATGTATTGAATGCTAAAAGAATGTAATAGATTAGTTTACTTGTATTTGGTTCAAATGTAATCAAGTTCATGTATGGTTTATATTCTAGCTTGCTTACTCTTCATTGTGTTGTTGTTGCTTACCTTCGTGTAAGCCTTGTATAATTGAAATTCTCTTTGATTGTCAAATTATACTTGTTGTTAGAGCCTTGGGCGGGCAGGGGAGGCCCTGTCCGTTCGGCGTCTGTTGACGTGGCCCGAACCCGACCAAAGAGGCGGGTGGCGGGGCGTGACACAAGTCATTGGTGCTTGTAAGTTTTTAGCCCTTGGATTAATAGATGTGCGGTTAGGATGATGTGGGTCCCCTTGGGTTAAGTGGGTGGTTGGTTGAATAGTATAATCTAACGGATGAAAATAATCAAAGTCCTAGATCTAACGATAAAAAATTCACAAGCACCAAGTGCTTGGTGCTTTTACAAGCACCATAGCCGGACTCTCTCTCTCTCTCTCTCTCTCTCTCTCTCTCTCTCTATATATATATATATATATATATATATATATATATATATATATATATATATATATATATATATATATATAGATATATATATATATATATATATATATTGTCCGGCTACTATGCTATTAATAGCACAAAGCACTTGCTGCTACCAAGTTTTTTGCCGTTAGATCTATCCTTTTGATCATTTTCACCCGTTAGATAATACTATTCATGTGACGCACTGAACTTTCGCAAATAGCAAGGTTTGAGTGTTCGATGTGAGTTCTGAGTTTTTCCAGACTTTCTGGAGGGTCGTTGACTGTGTTCCAACCTATGGCACGAGTCCCGAGAATAGAGGTTTAAACCTATGCATCAAAGTCAAAAAGTTGGATTTTGGATAGCTCTCGGATTGTATTTTCGGGCATCTGTACCGATACAAACTTGATGGTTGTACCGGTACAGGCTTGATGGTTGTACCGGTACACTTTGGATTTTGTACCGGTACAGAGGGTATTTTCTCTCCAACCCGAGGCTCGGGTTTGGCATTTTCGTGGGATTTGTACCGGTACACTTTCCCCATGTACTGGTACACTTTGGCAGTTTTCGAAAATCTGAAACTGCAAAGGCTTTTGCCCGATTGTGCCCTTCTATAACAGCACCCAACACCCCTTTAGGGTTCTTTTGTGCTGGGATCACAGGGAAACAAAGGTAGGGAGCTCTCTTTCTCCTTCCCTTGATTTTCTTTGAGTTTGGTTGGGTTTTTGGGGACTAAATTCTTCTCTTTTGCTCTCTTTTGCTTGTTGGAGCCATTTTCACCATTAGAGGAGCTTGGAGCTTGGACTTGAAGCTTGTTGAGAGGAAGATCTTCACTCCTAGTGGGTTTGAATCCTTGATTTGGAGCCCTTAGAAGGTAAGCAACAAATCATTTTCTCTACATTAGGATTTTGGAGCTTTCTACTAGATGAAACCCTATATTTTGGAAATTATGGTTTAATTTGGGGATTTTTGATCTAGGGCTTTTGGAGCTCAATTGATCGGTTTAGAACATTCCTTTAGGTTGGTTTGTGAAGATCTTAGCTTCCATTTGGGACATCATAAAGGATTTTCTACATTAGGTGAATTTTTTCTTATCTTTTGTCTTAATGTTTAAAGTTTGAACTCATGGTTCATCGGTTGGCGTTGTAACTCCTATGGCATACCTTGTAGGGTGCTAGGAGGAGGAATATAGACTTCGTTAGCGGTTCGGAGCACTACTTGGACCATCGGTGGGTTTGGCCGCACCAACACAATGAGAAAAATCTCATTTGTGTAAATTTATGTTCGGTTAATTGAAAATTCATGCATTTTCATGATAGATGCATTATTTTAGAATTTTAAAATGCTTAAAATACATAAGTTATGTATAATGTAATTTTACCTCTATATAGTAGAGATGTGTGCATGTGAGACTTATGTAGTGTTAGCATTCTATTTGGGACATGGTAATATATGGTTATAGTGGAAGTGATATACACTTTGGAACTTAGAACCATGCATGACATAAGGGAAAAGTCAATGTCATAAAGAGGCATTGGGCCTGGCATTAATATGTGTTATAGTAAGCTAAAGTCATTAAGCGGCTTTAGGCTTCGACTAGATGTGGATTGACAAACCCAATGTCGTAAAGTGGCATTAGAGTTGGAATCGGACTTGGGCTTAGAATCCATGTGAGACTTAAGGAAAAAGTCAATGTCATAAAGAGACATTGGATTTGGCATTCAATTGTGACTAGTGAGCTAATGTCATTAAGCGGCATTAGGCTCGTAAATGAACCTGGACATACTAGACCTTAGGGTTGCTAGTGACTATTACCATATTAGAGACATGAGGTTTGAGTACTTGAGATCATTTCAATGGTAGAGCCATGATGACTGGATCGTGAGACGATGACTTTTCTTGCTTGCCATTTATTCCCATTCGCACTTGCTTGTGAGGGTCGCTCCCTATAAGCCGGCACTCCGGAGTGAGCCTTTGCGACACGGTTCACGCGTGCGGGATTGAGACGCCTGTAGGGCCGCGTGGGACAGCCTCATTTCCAGCGCGGGATGATGTGCTACCACGGACAGCTAGGCAGTGGGACGCTTGTCACTACAACAAAATTGAGCTATAGCGACACTTTTAAGTGTCCCTAAAATCCAAAAAAAGTGTTGTTGGCAAAAATACCGACACTTAAAATAGTGTCGCTATATGTGCAGTCCCTAGGGTATATAGCGACACATAATAAAGTGTCGGTATATCCCAAAATAAGTGCTGCTGTTTAGTAACACTTTTTTGGATTTTAGTGACACACATAAGTGTCCCTAATTTTTTTAAAAATAATAATAATTTTTTATATATAGTGACACTTTATAAGTGTCCCATTATCATTCAAAATATAATATTTTATTTATTTAAATATCTAGTATAGTATTAAACTTTAATTAAACTAATATCATATACATTAAATCGATAAGACAAAAAAAACAATCAACAAAATTTCTTAAATTCTTGTTAAAAAGATAAAACTAAAATCAAATATTCATTCGTTACAACAATAATATCCATTCATATGTTGTAGTAATTATAACAAATCAAACTCTCTAACCGAAAGAAATACAAAAAATCAAAAATTGAATGATAACAAAATCAAAAGGTGCATAAACAAATTCTGATCGGCTCCACCTCAGAATCGACTCCGTGAACGCGCACGTCGATCCCTACAAAACCAACATAAGAAAGCGATCTCAAGAGAGGAATAATTGTGATGCATCACAGATAAGGAGCAGGCATGACCTTTCCTTTCGTCCTGCGACATGGATGACTTTAAGTTGCTCAATTTCACTCTCCAATTCTAGCATCTGCAATATTCCAAAGTACTATAAGAAAAAAGAGGAGAGAAAAAGAGAAAGCGAAGGAAAAGCTAATAAATAAATACGTTGATGTATTGGAACATCGTATCGAAGTGGTCGCCTCCTCTGGAGGCATCGGCTACGTTGATGTATTGGAACATCAGATCGAAGTGGTTGCCTTTGTTGGAGGCATCGGCTCGCATGCGGCAAGTGATGAGAGAGGACAAGAGGTCCAGCGCCTCCTCGTACGCCACTGCCGAGGGAGGAGGATTCCCACTCCCTTGCAACCCCTCGCTCCCCAAAACTTCTAGCAGCAATCAAAAAGCAAGTCGCATCAATAAGAAGAAACAACATAAATAGAAGATATCTCTCAAAGTACCCGCAAACAGTCAAAGGATATTATTATTGCTAGATAGATGGAATCAAAAATCAATGCCCTAAATCACATGTTTTTACAATATGAAGGAAATGATTACTGCACTCATAATTTCTTCTCACATCAAAGAAAAATCATTTGCAACTGTCTACAAGTAACTTCCTTTACTTGGCTTACCATTATACGCTTCAATATGAATAAATCGTCATCCCCCCAATTAATAGAAGAATTTCTACATGATGAAGTTGTGTCTGTACTCATGTTGCAGTCTAAATGTATATGACTAGCAAACTGAGATAGATTTCTATGCACATCACCATCTTGAGAACAATTCCAGTGAAATGCCAGCCAAACTTCACCATAGGATCCACAATCAAACCTTTAAAAGGTCTCAATTTTGATTCAGGTTGGAACACTAAATCCCACTTTAAAAAGCTCTCCCATTTTGGCTGAACAAGATCAGATTGCCTGCTGCGACTTAGTATCAAAACAGCACCATTATACATACTTAATTGTACAGTAAAAATCAGAATCTCACCTGGGTTTGGGTCGAGGCTAAACCTTCACGTTAACGTCAGTTGAAGCACCCCAAATCTAGCTCTTAATGGTCACTCAATTCAACTCAAAGAGGTTTAGTCTTCTGCTGCAAATTGGTATAAAAACTGCTTCAAAGTTACAACTAATCCAATCCATTAAAGAGCTAGTGGGTAATATACCTTCCAATAGCTTTAGTTCAGTTTTCCTTGAGTTAGAATAGGTAAACACAGCTCCAATCAGCTTCAGGAATCATTCCAAGTTCAGCTAAGATGTTTACATCTCCTGCAGTGAACAATCACCAAATACTATTACTACTATCACTATTTCAGCATTAAAATAGAGGAAGTAACCATTTAATCACCTTCCCATCATCACCTCAGCTTTTCTTTAGCTCGGGATCCATAACTCACCCTCAAAGTCTAATGCCAATACCATCAAAACCAAGCGCAAGGTTCATCAAGCTTCTTGTTGTGACCTTGCTGCGAAACAGTTTCCAAAACTGCATCAATATACACTCTACCATATTCCAACAGGGATGAAAGTAACTACTTAACCTCCTCAGACTAATAACTCAGCTCCAACTGAGTTAGGGTACCATAAAATACCCTATTATATCTACCAAATCATCCTCCCAACCAGCTGGAAACAAGAGACTAAAACTCACATCAACTTTATTTCCATAGCATCAATTAAGGGAAAGTTGAGTACTTTACCTTACTCGGCTGCAATCCCTATTTCTATTGAGTTAAGGCTGTGAATACCCTCTCCCAAGATTATTTTCCTTCCTCCCCAAAGTTGCTCCAAGTTCTCCAAATCAGTAGACACCAAAGAGAGGGAAAGAAATCAGCTCCAAATCCTTGCTTTCTTGTAGAGAGAGAAAAACTCTAGAGAGAGAGAGGCAGCTCCCCTGCTTCTCAAAGCTTCCAGCTGAGAAGAACAAGCTCAGGGGTCAAGCTGAGCTGATAAGGATCGATTAGGAAAGTGAAAAGTCCAGGAAAAACCCTGCTGCCACGTAACTGCTGCTGCTGGTGCTTGTTGTACCGGTACAGATACATATTTGTACCGGTACATAATGCTGAATTTCGAAATAAAGCCACAACAATGCACTTTCTTACTTCCCGCACTCCGATCACTCTCAAACTTGTTCACCAACTTCTCCAAACCCTTTAAAAGATGTAGGATAGTTCCAATTATCATTCTCGTACTCAAACTTCACAATTGACCAAATTCAGCAGTTCGATGTTTTATCATCAATAATGCTAGCATCAGAACATCTTGGCAAAGTACAAGAGGCCCTTGCTTGTCCATGTTGAGGTTGTCTCCTCAGCTTGTGATTCATAGATATGTGATTCACTAATGTTAGAAAAATTAGTAGTCCTCTCCTAGAAACAAAGTTCACTATACTAACCGACCATCGATCTAGAGAAAGTGACAAAAGACTTGGTAGTTGGTACCCGATGTCCCAAGTTCGAATACAAATTGATTCAAATTTTCAGCTTAGTTTATTTCTAAATGAAATAAACGAAGCGGGTTGCGTGCTATACCTATCTCTCTCAAAAAAAGAAAAAGAAACAACGAGTATTTTGTTTACTGTTTAGAGATCCATGACAATCAAGCTCTATAGACTTGTATTTTGTTTTTACTGAACTCTTGTTTACTGTTTAGAGATCCATGACAATCAAGCTCTATAGACTTCCATAACATGTGGCGAAAAATGCGAAACAACGAGTGTAAATTATTCATATGAAATAAGAAAATTCAGTAGAGAAATAGATGAACAAACAAGATAACCATGAAGAAATATAATTACTGATGTATCTCATCCAAGTTCTTGTCTTACAACAATCTAAATCCAAATAATAAAGTAGACAACTCTTAACTGATTAACAATATAATACAATTTGTATTCGAATATATCACATGGCTACACTTTCTTTTGCAAAGAGCAATTTCTAAAGTATGCCATGCCATTAGTTATAAACATCAAATTTACAATACTTGATCAATGTGTGGCTTAGTTCATCTACATATGTACCAGCATCATGGTCCTGTTCACAACAAGCCCTTAAAATTGGAACAAATGTTATTTTGTTCATAATACTAGTTAAATATATAGAATATCGGATTAATTAATTACCACATTTTGATCAACACATATATGCTTATCTAACTTCAGCAATTTACACTTTGTAATTTCTTTGAATCCTTAATACTCCCATCTAAAAGATCCCCAAAAATAAGAAAAAAAAAACCAATAGCTCCGGATAATATCTCCCACAAATCGCAAGCGAATCCAAAAATTAACTCCTAAAACCTCCGATTAATAACACTTTGGCTTAATTGAGAAGCTATTCGAGATCAAATTACACTAACATTGCAAGATCAAAGCCAAAAATGAAAGAAAAATCAATAGCTCACCTCTCCCGATCGTGGAATCGTGTGTGTAGATCCGGGTGAGAAATCGCTCGGAGAAGGCGATTGAGTGAGAAATCTTCGAAAATCCCAATCTCTTGAAGCAGCGGAGATTGCTCGTGGTGGATCTCTCTTTCCCTACGAGCTCGTGGCGGAGCTCGTGGTGGAGATCGAGGGCGCGGGGGAGAAAGAGAGATGCGCGCTCCACCTTCGACGCCGCCGTGAGCACCACCACGCCTTCGACGCCGCCGTGAGCACCACCAGATCGCCGGACTCCTGCTTCCCCACCACCGTCGTAGCCTCGACGTTTGGCGCTTACTCCTCCGGCGACGGTCCCCGCGAGATCCTCGCGGCCGAACTCCGGCCGTCGGAACCCTAGCTCAGCGGTTGCGGCGACAGAGGAGGAGAGGAGGAGGAGAGGAGGAGAGCGAGGGCGTTTGAGCGAAGGAAGAAGAGGATGCGACCTAGGAGCAGGGAGATCAGATTTTTTTTTGTATTTGGGTTTCTAGCTAGTTTAGAAGAGAATGGGCCTTGCTAGTTTTTTAAAATAATTTAGAAGTTTTTGAACTTCTAAATTATTGGGCTGAGTGGAGTTAGATGGGATGGGCCGAGCAAGGTGACAGCTTTTGTGGTTGATTTGGACTTTATCTTTAGGCTTTAATTAGTAGATTTGTTTTTTAAAATAAAAACTATACATAAATGAGACACTTAAATAAAAGTGTCCCAAAAATGTGTCGCTAAAACCCATTTCTCTTGTAGTGTGTAGGGTTGTGTGGGACGGACTCATTCCTAGCGTGGAAATGATGTGCTACCAACAGCAGCTAGGTGGGACAAGCTAGACTACTCTTGTGTAGGTCCGAAAACGAGATTGAGCTATGACATACTATAGTAAATGATAATCACTACTAGATAGATTGGTAGTTGGATTATTTGGACATGCTTATAGCATATTTTGGGGACTTGTAGTATACTTGATAGACTATTCATTGCATCATAGTATACTTGGTTGCTTTATTAAAGCATATTCTTTATATGTTAGTATTTTGTATCATGATAGGTGTATGTACATCATGGATACCAGTGGCATAGTAGAATAGCATGTTATTTATGCTTTCATACCCGCAGTTATTTATCGCATCGTATTATGCTTTATTTCAGCATTTCATTATCGTACCCTTATGTTATTTCTTTTGGGGCCTAGTGGTACAGGTCAGTAATTGCCCACTGGGAACTACAAATTATAGTTCTCACGCCCTCTGTTTTCTGATCCCTTTCAGCGCCTTCTACACCGGAGGAGGCCAGGGACCGCAGCAAGGGTATTGCCTCGGGCTAGCGACGTTCGGCGAGGGATCCTTCGATAGGTGGTCCACCTCTCTTTGTACTTGCTTTGGAGAGGTTTTGGGAGTGTTGTATCTGTGTATAGAGAGACCGCCCATTTTGTATTTAGAGATTGAGATTGAGATAGATGTTGTATAACTCTATATTTTATCCTTACTGTTTAGCTTTCTTTCACCTATATCTGTCGATAGAACTTGTATATTGCTCTGATATCTCTAGTTGTAGTCTATTGTTGTTTTATTTCCGTTGTTTTTAGTAGACGCCTTGTATGTGCTGACATATGGCGGGTCTGGACACGCTACTGTGAAGGCCCTGCCGGTCCCGGGGCGTGACAATTCAACCAATCACCCACTCAACTCTAGGGGGCCCACATCATCCTAACTGCACATCTCTTAATCCAATGGTCAAAAACTTGGTAGCACTAATAGTCTAGTTCTTGTCACGCCCCGGATTACATGTTCTCCGGGCACGCCGACAAATCTGCCGTACACAAAGAAATTTTTTTTGTATACGAAGCACAACTGTACCTGTAAATCATATAATACTACAGCCAGTAGTATAGAGCTGTAATAATTTTACATAAGCAGGTAGAAACCACAACAAGTTCTATATACATACCAAAAATATCCAGATACAAAAACTATGCTCGCCCTAGCGAGTTAAACATCTGTATGTACATAAACTCCCAAAATAAAATACCACTACCTGCAGCCGGTGATCCCCTAACTCAGCAACTCGTCGGGTAGGATTCTAGCTCGCGACGCCCTTGCCTCGATCAGCCTCAGAAGGAGCAGTAGCCGGAACTGAAGGCTCTCCAACAACAACAGTAACAAAAGGGCGTGAGAACTACTTTAAAAACAAGTAGTCCTCAGTGGGTGCCGCCCTCACATCATCGGTCCACTCACTAAGTCTACATGGGTAAGCAAAGATAGTAATAAATGCTGAAACATATCTACAACTAACTATCACCAACTATCATGCTCTAATCTCAAACATCTATAGACTCATGATAGCTCAGACCCAATCTCAAGAGAACTATAAACATACCCGTCCCTGGGACTGTGAATACACCCGTCCCGCCCGGTTGCGACCTCCACACTAATCATCAGTGGAGAGCAAGTCCAACCTGCACGCACGACACCAATGCGAAAGTACAGCGCCCGTCTCCGGAGTGACACTCGTGGGAGCTATCAAACCGAGTATGCAGCGTATCTCTGTCGAGCTCAATTAGGCTCCAACCAGCCAAAATCAAACAACTATGGTCTAAACAGGTCTAAGAACCAAATCTACGTGCCCACTTCACAATCCAAGACCAAAGTAAAATTATGGATCCACCGTCGACCCCGACGGCACCCGACCACTCGAAACGGCCTAGACTCTGCTGTAAAATAAACTCGGCCTCCGAGCACGAGCGTAAATGCAATCTAAACTACCCCGAGTATCCATCGCGCTGATACTGCGACGATACAACCAAAACGCGGCTCCTAGAGCTAAATCCGGTAGTAAATGCATATGACGGTTAAAATATCAAGCTAATCTCCGACATGTAAGAATATAGATAGCTAAATAATTCTAGCTCCAATTCAGATTACCAATCCTACTATATCAATGAATTGAGCAATTACAATCTGCGAACAATACACGAAAACATGTCGACTATATACGAGCTTAGGAAGTAACCGATAATTAACCCACCTCTCAAGCTAATCTCAGACAGCGAGGAAGTCACGCATCACCAAGAACTCAGTCGAGTCTGCTCTCAACCAGCAACCGTACCTCTCCAATAATCTGAACCACAAAAGCACTAAACTTGTACGAAAAATGCTAGTTCGTCAATATCATTTTGTACACGCGTCGGATTGTCGAACCGAGTGCACCAACGCGTTCGTTATACCCTCAATTAGGTTTATATAGGGTCAATTTATATTTAAACCCACCTATGACAAAAGCTTCAATTTTGATGCCCTAACAATGTCATATAGCAAGATTTCTTGGATTGATCTTTGAGCTAAACAACAACAAGCTTAGAACCATCCAAGAAGCTCTCTAATACTATTTCCAACTCATTTGAACCAACCCTAGGACATCTAGGGCTAACCCTAGGAGTTTACCATGAGAGAACTTTGAGAAACCATGGATTTCATGTGTTTCCAAGTCTCCACAACGTTCTAAAGCTTGCAAGAAGATCAAAACACCACGTCTTACGGTAAAAATCTAAACCCTAGATGTATCCTTGCATGAGAGCTCACCTTAGCCCAAGCTCCTCCAAGTCCACCTTGTAGGAGAGCCTCCAAACCCTTCAAAAGTCCAAATCCGGCCGCCTTCAATCTCCTCCCAATCCACCTTTGATTTGAGTTTCTAGAAAGAGAGGAAGAGAAAATGAGAGAGAAGAGGGTGTGTGGCTGTTGCTGTGAAGGGGAGGGTGTTGGGTTATTTTACAAGTTGCAATAATAGCAACAAAACCCTCCAAAACTTCTTATTTGCAGCAGACTAATTTTGTGCTGTCAGCCCAAAGTGTACTTGTACACTTCATGGTGTCACCGGTAACACGATCTCGGAGAACCAAACCCGAGAGCAACTACTCCGGTTCTGCCAAAGTGTACTGGTACACACCAGGGGAGTTACCAGTAACACACTTGCGCAGAGGCAATGCGATGGCTGTACCGGTTGCGACTCGATGGTTGTACCTAGATTGCTGTTTTAGCTCCTTTTCGACTTCTCTTCGCGCCGAGCAATGCTAAAACCCTCCCAACTCTTTTAGAACTCATTTTTAACCATTCCAACATGGTTGGAATGCTAATTTGATTTTGTCTAACTATTTTATTCGGGCACTTTAGTCAATTGACCAAAGTCTAAAATAGCTTACCGATATTTTGATATGTTACATTAAGTGATTAGTAATGATCGCTTAACTTCTCTATCCTAACTCGTTTTCTCCTGAAACTTGACGAGTGTTTCTGTAATTAAATTATACACAAAAATATCGTCAACACAGAGTTTAGCTACACAGTCAAATTCTCAGTCCTTACACACACACACTCTCTCTCTCTTTATAGAACACTCTAAAAACAAGTACTCTCTATTTGCTAATAAGTGCTCTAGAATACTCTAGAGTGCTCAAGATAGTAGGTTGGAGGCCTATAAATTGGTGTGAGGCCTCCACACCAATTGAGTGTAGTGAAGTAGTGAGGTGTAGTAAAGTGGTGTGTGGTGAAGTGTAGAGTGTGTAGTGAGGTATAGTGTAGAGAGTGAGGGTGTATAAAAGGTGTGTTGAGTTGTGAAGTTTTATATGTGAGAGTTATTTTGTATATAATAAAGAAAGTTTTATTATTAGTTTGGTATGATAATATTCTATAATTTGGTATCAGAGCTACCTTGTAGGAAATATTCTGCTAGTTAAGTCGGTGAGATTTTACAGTTGGGGCAGTTAAATCCCGATATAAGCAGAGATTTTGCTGGTGCACAATCTGGGACTGTGAAGTTGGTTGGCCTGGGACCAGACTTACTTGGTTGACTGCTCGGCAATCACCAAGTCGCCATGGCAGATCTTGCTGGTACAACTAGCAGAATTAAGAAGCTAAATAATCATAATTATAGTTATTGGCAAACCTGCATCGAGTCCTACCTACAAGGGCAAGATCTATCGGAGGTAATCGGTGGTGCTGAAACAACTCCACCACCGAATGAGAATGCAAAAGTGTTCAAAAAGTGGCTTATCAAGGCAAGGAAGGCAATGTTCGAAGAAGAAATGTTGGAGCATATCAAAGAAGCAAATACACCAAAGACTGCATGGGACACCCTCGCCTCGTTATTTTCAAAGAAGAACGATGCTCGACTTCAACTGCTAAAGAATGAGCTAATGATGATATCTCAGGGCAACATGATGATTAGCCAGTACTTCATGAAGGTAAAATCTCTCTGCTGTGAAATTTCCCAATTAGATCCAGAGTCAAAAATTAGTAACCAGCAGATGAAGAGAATTACTATTCACAGCCTAAAACCAGAATATAACAGGTTCATTACTGCTATTCGAGGCTGGCCCACTCAACCAACATTGGTGGAGCTAGAAAATTTACTGGCTAATCATGAGGCTCCAGCCAAACAAATTGCTGGAGTCTCATTGAAAAATAAAGAGGAGGCACTCTTTAGCAGTAGAAGAAAAAGTCGAGCAACAAAGGACCAAGAAATGTGAAGCCACTGAAAGAGTTCAATGGGTCAAAACAAAGGTCGGGAGAGAGCCACTTTGCAGAAGGAGTCTACAACCAGAAAGAGCAAAATAACTGGCAGTATAAAGGTGACAAGCAGCAAAAGGGAGAGTGTTACAACAGCGGCAAGAAATGTCTGCAGAATCAGCATACATAAAAGAAGACTCAAAAAAATGAGACTGTTGATTTATGGCATGCAAAAGTGGGACATGTGGGGCTATTACAAGTTGAAAATCATGATGGAGCGCGGCATGCATAAGGGTTTACCACAACTTGAAGTATGCAGGGACACAATCTACATAGGATGCTAGTTTGGTAAGGCTCATCAACTTTCGTACACCGAATCCAAATCTAGAACCAAGGTACCGCTGGAGCTCGCGCACTCAGATGTTTTTGGACCAGTCAACCAAACATCAAATAGCGGCATGCGCTACATGGTGACGTTTATTAACAACTACTCAAGGTAGGTCTGGGTATACTTTATTAAAGAAAATTTTGAAGTGCTGCAAAAATTTAAAGAGTTTAAAGAAAAAGTTGAAGGCTAAACTAGTCATAATATACGATGCCTACACATGGATAATGAAGGTGAATATACCTCAACAAAGTTATCAGCTTATCTATGAGAGTGAAAAATAAGGAGACAGTTTACGTGTCCAGGCACTCCGCAACAAAATGTATAGTTGAAAAAAAGAATAGACACTTAGCCGAAACTTGTCAAAGTATACTACACACAAAGAATATGCCAAACAGATTTTGGGCAGAATGTATAAGAACAGCAGCACATATCATCAACCGGCTACCTCAACCAAAGTTGGGATTCATCTCAACCAAAGTTGGGATTCATCTCAACCTATCAAGTACTGTCGAAGATCAAACCCACAGTAAGTCATTTTCGAGTCTTTGGTGTGCTATGTTTTCGTGCCAGACCATCTTCGAAGTAAATTCGACAAGAATGTGATACAATGAATCTTTGTCGGGTACGACAATGAAAGAAAAGGGCGGAGATGCTATGATCCAACAACTGGTCGCTGCTACACGTCAAGAAATATCGTGTTTGATAAGGCGTCATCTTGTGGTCCTCACAAGAAGTGATACTACCAAATTCTAAAGAGATAGAAATCAAGCTATAAGAAAAGCTTGGAGAGCGAGTACAAGAAGAAGAGAAGACGACGTTAGAGCACGAAGAAAGCGGACAACCTTCCATGGAGCCAACCAATGACGAGGACCAACTCCAGAAGTCTCCAGAAACTTGGCGAACTAGCATGCATTATCAAAACCCAGAAGAAGATCGACCACGTCAACTTGAAGATACATTGTCTGCAACCACGAATGACGTACCTCGCACGGTGAAATTTATCTTGATTTTCCGTGGGGTAGTATTCACTATTCAGATTAATATTAAAATATGTATGGTTATCAGGTATTATGGATCCATGGCTTCCAATAAACGCAAGCATCTATTGTTAATTACCCCACACTTTTAGTGTTAAGGAACCCTCGATTAAGAGACCAAATATAAATGCTGATAATAAAGAGACAAAACGAGCAAATAAGAGTTTATTCATATGATTTGCCGTTACATGGCTTAAGCAGGGGCATACCCCCACTGTACATGGATCTCATAAGACTGAGTACCCAATTTAACGACTTAGTGGTCGATTGAAGTTTTGATGCTCAGTTTAACGACTTGGCGGTCGGTGCTCAGTTTAACAACTTGGCGGTCGGGTTCATCTTGGTTGTATGTTCCCAAGTGGAGATGTGACCGAACCCCAAGTATATGTATTGGGGTAGGTCAGATTTGATTTGCATGAAAGTAGCGGGTGGCTAATTCCTGGGTATATGTCTCAGGATTAACCGAGTATAATATATTTTTTACTCTAGTTATATGTACTAGAGTGAGGATCTGACTAAGCCCTAAGTATCTGTATTAGGGTTCGTCGGATTTGATTTGCATGAGCTCTAAGTATATGTATTAGAGCTCGATTGGATATGAGTTTCACTCTAGGTAGATATGCTAGAGCAAAAGGTTGATTAGACCCTAAGTATATGGGTTAGGACTAGTCGAACTTAATTTGACTTTCTCTCTAGGTATATGTGCTAGAGCAAAAGGTTGACTAGACCCTAAGGATATGTGTCAGGGTTAGTCGAATATCATTTCATTGAATTCTAAATATATAATTTAGAACTCTGTCGATTTGGATATGGTTTTGCCTTAGCTATATGTGCTAAGACAATTGGGGTTGACTTAGCCCTAAGTATATGTATTAGAGGTAGTCGACATTGCAGTTCATGATGTATGGTTCATGGGATTTGGGTATTGTACTTGTTTCATAAGGTTGGATGAGTATGGTTCATGATTCATGAGATTGGTATATGGTTCATGAGTATGTGTGGTGTATGGTTCATGGAATATGGTCCATGAGATTTGGATGAGGTTTAGTGTATATGATTTGGTTCATAGTTCATGAGTATGGTTCATGAGGTTTATGTGGTTTGGTTCATGAACTTGGATATAATTCATGGACTTGGTTTATTTGCTTCATGAACTTGGTTTATAGTTCATGAGTTTGGTTCGTGAACTTGGATATGGTTCATGGACTTGGTTCATTTGGTTCATGAGATTGGTTCATGATTCATGAGACTTGATTTGTGACTCATGAGATTTGGTGTATAGGATTTGGTTCATGAACTTCGTTCATGAGATTTGGATATGGTTTGGTTTATGGTTTATGGAATTTAGAGTATGGTTTATGAGGTTTAGTATATGAGGTTTGGTTTATGGTGTATGAAATTTGGTGTATGGGAATTGGTTCATGAACTTGGATATGGTTCATGATTTGGTTTACGGCTCATTGGGGTTTGATGTATGGATTTGGTCAATTAGATTTGGATATGGATCGGATTTGGTGTATGATTCATGAGATTGGGTTCATGAACTTGAATATGGCTCATGGACTTGGTTCATGAGATTGGGTGAACTCTAAATATATGTATTAGAGTTCGATCGGGTATGAAGCACATTAGATTTAGTTTAACGACGTTTCGGTCGGAATTGGGATGTTCATAAAAGTTAGATTTGAGTTTAGTTTAGCGACGTTTCAGTCGTAGTTGGATTTGGGTTTAGTTTAACGACTTTACGGTCGGTTGATTTCATGAATTAGTTTATCAACTTTGCGGTCGATTGATTTCATAAATTAGTTTATTGACTTTGCGGTCGATTGATTTGAGTTAGTTTATTGACTTTGCGGTCGATTGATTTGAGTTTAGTTTAACGACTTCACGGTCGTTGGATTGGGTTTAGAAATTGGGTTTATTTGGGTTTTGATTTGAGCATAGATTAAAATTAGGAATTGGGTTCAAATGGGCTTTAATGGGCTTTGGGTATATAAGTTGAGTATATGGGTTTGGGTTTAATTGGTTTGGGTTAAATGGGTTTTGGGTATATGATTTGAGTATATGGGTTTGGGTTTAATTGGTTTGGGTAAATGGGTTAAGGTTTAATTGGTTTGGGTAAATGGGTTAAATGGGTTTAGATGGGTTTATAGGTTAATGGATATGGGTATGGGTTAATGGATAGGGGTTTATAGGTTAATGAATTTGGATATAGGTTAATGGATTTGGATATAGGTTAATGGGTTTAGATAGATTTATAGGTTAATGGATTTGGATATAGGTTAATGGGTTTGGGTAAGTGGATTTTGGTTAATGGGTTCAATTCAAGCCCATATGATTTTCGTTCATATTTTCTTTGGACTTAGATTCAGATTTGGATTAGTCCAAATGAGATTTTGAGGTATTTAATTTGAAATTATGATCGAGATGAAGATGTCAATACTGAGAATTTCATCTAATTTTCAAATTCTCAGTTTGAATAATGTAAATTCAATTTCAATTTAATATGAAGTATGGAGCGTCAAATGTGATTCAAATCGCGATTTGGTCTAATTTGGTCAAATCGAGAGGTTCGATTTTAAGTGGAGTTAGCAAAGCTCCTTCTCTCTTTGATTGGAGTAATCTTTCTCTTTTACAAAGAAAAGAGCACCGCTCTCTTTTTTACATAATTCGCCGTCGACATTCGTCTTGAGCATTCCGTCGAATGGGTGGTGGGCACGTCATGCGGCATGGACTTAGAGAAGAGCACCGCACTCTTTCTTTTAGCCTCGCCGTCGACATTTGTCTTGAGCATTTCGTCAAATGGGTGCTGGGCACGTCATGCGGCATGGACTTAGAGAAGAGCACTGCTCTCTTTCTTTTAGCCTCGCCGTCGACATTTGTCTTGAGCATTTCGTCAAATGGGTGGCGAGCACGTCGTGCGGCATGGGCTTTAGAGAAGAGCACCGCTCTCTTTCTTTTAGCCTCGCCGGCGACATTTGTCTTGAGCATTTGGTGAGCGCGGTGAGTGGCGCAACACCGATTTTTGGAAGAGGAGAGCACCGCTCTCTCTCTATCGGGTTCGCCATCGAAAACTGTCTCTTGGGCATTTCACCGAACGGGTGGTGGGCATCGAATCTCGCCTCCGATACGGCGACGGAGAGCCTTCGATTGAAAGGACAAAGAGTTGCTCGGGCCCGGGGTCTTCAGCTGAGGCGACGGAGAGCCGTTGCTCAGGTCTTGTGTGACGGAATCGAGGCAACGGTGGCGGATCGGGATGACAAGCGGCTGAGGGCTCGTCGCGATGGCGAGCCACTGCTCGGGTCGGAAGCAACAGTGACAAGGCGGTCGAGGGCTCGTCGCGATGATGAGCTGCTGCTCGGGTTCGTCGCAGCCGAGAGCGCCGCGCCATGATCGCGAGGCGCGACGACGTGCCGCATCGCACCGCCGCTCCAAGTCGCTACTCCGCCGTTGCTCGCATCATCGTGCGGGCTTGCCACGCGCCGCTCCGTGGCTCCGCGTCGCCGCTCCGTGCCGCACGCCATTGCTCGCGCATCGCACCGCGCGCCGGTACGCGCGCGCGTTGGTACGCGCCGCGCGCCGTTGCTCGCGCACCGCGCGTTGCTCTACGCGCGAGCCGCTTTCGCACTGCGCGCGCGCCTTGCTCGCGCACCGCGGCGCCATTGCTCCGCATCGCGCGCGCCATTGCTCCGCGCCGCGCGTCATGTGCATTTCTGCGCACACCGCGTAGCTCCGCACCCGCGCGCTGCTCCAAGCCGTGCGCCGCCGTCGCGTCGCACGCCGCTTCTCGGGCTCGCCGTTTCGCGTCATCGCGCAGCTCGCCGGGGGCCACATCGTCGCTCGCGTCACCGCTCGCCGCACCACACTGGCGCTCCGCGTCGGAGGCGACGGTGACGAGATAGCTGCGGTCCTCGACGTGTGGCTCGTCGACGGGCTCGGTGGCGACGAAGAGGAACTCTTCGTTCCGGACGGCGCCGCCGAGGCCGAAGCGTGCGACGGTGGTGATGATGGTGATGTCGAGCGGCTCGTCGGAGGGCTTGTCGCGGCGGGGACGACGGTGGTGACGAGGCGAACGAGAGGACTTCGTAATAGATTGGTTTTCCTTTTTTTTTCTTTTTTTTTTTTTAGAGAAGGGAGAGAGCTTTTCATTGGTGCTGCATCAATGGGAGAAAAGAAAATGATTATCATTATTTTTTTTCTCCCTCGTAAAGGAATGGGACGGGTCTTTTTTTGTGTTGGGGATCCATTAGTTAGTAGGTAAAAAAGGTTTTAGAGTTCAAAAAAAAAAAAAAAAAAAAAAAACTCTCTACCTTCAAGTTGGTCCAACTTGATGTGTATATGGACCTTAGTTGTAACTACCCATGTAAGGGCATCATGGGGTAGTGGAAGGTGGAAATAGATCATGCAAAATAATAGGGTTAATGGGATGTGTGGGATGACATTTGCAATTTAACCCTTCTAATTTATTTATATTATATTTATATTCTTGAAATGGGGTATTTTGCGAATATATGAAAGGGGAAGGATTGATTGTTAAATGATACATACGTAATACCCATGCACCTAGTGCATGGATCGACCTGTGCACCATTCAAAATTTGAATTTGATTTTGTTCATGCACCTAGTGCATGGATCATTTCATACACCACATTCAAATTCTCATCTCTTTCTCTTTTTTCTTCTTCCTTTCTCTCTTTTTTTTTTTTTGCTTCAACATACATTTACGCAGTTACAAAGATCCTCTAGGCAAAGAAAACCTAATCCTAAGTATGCAAATGCTGCTCTCACCGAAAAAGAAGAGACTTCGAAAGAACTGGCCTTCTATGAAGAAGCAGTTATAAGCACGAAGTGGAGAAGCACAATGGATGAAGAGATCCAGGAGCTGAAGTAGAATCAAAACAGAAGAGCAAGTGGTTGACATATTTACCAAATGACTAAGCACCACAAAGTTTGAAGAGTTCCGGAAGCAATTAGGAATGCTCAACAGAGCAACATTAAAAGAGAGTTGGAGTTGAGGGGCAGTGTTGTCACGCCCCGAGCCCGCCTCTTTGGTCGGATTCGGGCACGCCGATAGACCGCCGAACGGACAGAATTTTCTCTGTACCGCGAACAGTCTCCCCTGTACATTCAAGGCGTCGTAATCAATACAAGGCAATACACGAGGGTTCAACCAGGAACAGATTTCAAGTAGAGATTGCATAAGGAATTATCGAAAATATAAACAACTAAGTTATTACATGCATTCAGCTCACTTAATATATTCTACATCACATATTACTCTTTTCATTCTTTTTAGCTTCCAAATACAATCCAATTCTTAATATTTCATTACAACTTGGTTGGTTTCTTTTCTTTGACATTCCTAAGTAGCCGGCTCAGGGTACCGCTATCTCTGGTCTCAGTGGTAGGGCGCTATTTATGGAGCTACGCCCTCGCCTCGCGCCGCCGCACCGCTCACGTGTGAACCTGTACCCCCAAAAATAACACGGGGGTGAGAACTATTGTCCATAGTTCCATGTGGGTACAGCCACCCAAGAGAAAAGCTCGATCCACCAGTCCAAAGGAGGCACTGCAAACATGTTAGTCCAACAGATATCCACAAATATTTAATGCAAATATTAAATACATGTTTATGCCTCGAGACATGCAATATGTAAATCATGCAACTCATACAAGTAGATTGATTGATTCTACTCTCTATCATTTACTATTCTTTATAATATTAGCAATTCTTTATCACTTGTCATTTTTAACTCTTTATTCTTAGCCACACTTTACCCAATTGTCATTATTTTCTAAGGTTACATTTACCTTAGCCAATTATGCCACTCAACTCAGTCTTGAGTCAATTCATAATGAATACAAGATTTTATTACCCAATCTCTTGGCTAACCCATAGGTTTCGCCCTCACAAACTCACCAACCCAAATTCCTACTATCGGGGAGATACTCACTACGACCCAGTGATGACAACTCCGAAGCACATCGCCCGAGGGGGAGCTACCGCCCTCGAGTAAGGACTATAGATGAGTACGATCAATCCTTACCTTTAAGAATTCCAAATCCAATCCATTCCTTGACTTTAAGGAGAACCATACTCATATGACCCTTAACTCTAAGGTTGGGATGTCATAATGTTACTATCCCAATTTACTTGCATTCTTTAATCTTTACTAGTGTCATGTACACTACTTGTCTTTATACCCATACCATGATGCCACACCTGTTTTCTAAGTGTTCAACTCTAGCATTCTCGACCCACCAATGCCACTTTCTACATTCATGTCCATATGTCACATTTGTTTCTAAGTTCTCATTGTTATGTCAAATACCACAATGTCACAATTGCACATGCATATACTTTTTAGCATATTTTACAACTTGCCAACATGCATAATTTCATCTAGCATATTCTACAATGTCAACATGCATATTCTTTCACCCAACATATTCCATAATATGTCTATATACATATACTTGTCATCCAAGGTAGTCAAAACTTAGTATCTCATGCATTCTTTAACCTCTACCACATGCATTCTTGATTAACATAAATCTCATGCATTCATTAGTATTTATCACATGCATTCATTTAACATTTAGCTCATGCCATTACTTACTTTGCAATCCACTACCATTATGTATATATGCATCAATTAGAAAACCATACTCCACTTGGACATGGAAGCGACCTAATAGCTTCAGTAGAGCACAACCCACCTCGTAACGCTCTCTGATTGCTTGTAGTCACTTGCAATCGGGCTACTGCGACACACGTGATCCGGTTCGGCTCCAACTCGCAATTGTTCGCCGAACGCCCAACAATCCGCAGCCTAGGGTCTTCAATGACTCATCTCTAACCTTCAATTAGAGAATAATAGGGTCAAATGAGATCAAACCCTCATTTACTAAAAACCCCCATTACTAACCCTAAACTCTACACATGCTCCAATTAACCCAAACATTAAGAATTTAATATGCTAACAATACATTAGAGATCATTAGAATCTCATACATAAAGGATCTAATCAAAATTTTCAATTGAAATCCTAGATTTCCATTTCATCAAGAGAGTTTCATTGATCATGATAATCTTTTCATTAAACTAGTTTAGAATCATATAGGATTTCCATTTATACCATTCCCAAAGGATTTACCCAAAACCCTAACCTTAAATCCACAAAAACTCACCTTATTTTTCAAGCTTCCGAGCTAAATCCACCATTGGAGAGCTTGCTTCACCATTAAAGAGCTTCAAGCTTCATCTCTAACCTTCAATTAGAGAACAATAAGATTAAATGAGATCAAAACCCTCATTTGCCCATAATCCCCTATTTTAAACCTAGCATGAACCTATTCTCCAATTAACCCAAAAATCTCATGGAGAAGCATGCTAATATCATATTAGAGGCTACTAGAATATCATGGATTAAGGATTTAATTGAAATCCTAACTTAAATCATGAGATCTAATCTTAGGCCACCATGCTCATCAAGCTAAATCAACTGTTGGAAAGCTTGCTTCACCATTGGAGAGCTTCAACTTCATCTCCAACATCATCTCCTCCAAAATCCCAATTTTGGAGAGAAATCTAGAGAGATAAGAGAGGTATCTAGAGAGAGAAAGGAGAGTTTCTCTCTCCCCACCATGTGTGCATGTGTGGTGTGTGTGTTGGCTGATGGAGAAGGAGAAAAGGGATCAAAAATCCCTTTTATAAATAACCCCTCAACATTACACTATTCAACTTTCAGATTAGGTACAGATAATTTTTGCCTGCCTTTCTTAATGTCCATTTGAGCTCAAATTTGACAGTCATTCTCGGTTTTACTTAACTTAACGAAAGAAATTTTAATCTTTCAGTTTCGACCCCGTTTGGTCACCGAAAACTCTACCGAACTGTAATCTCTAACAGATAGCAGTCGGATTTTATTTCCTACTTTCCGAGTGTCAGAATGGCATGAAACTTTAAATCTAGCATCATAAAAATAATTCTGATATATCCTCTAGTTTTCATAATTTTCTGACACTATATATTTTCTGGTAATTTATCTGCTCCGTTTCTCACAGAAAATTTTAAATCTTCTGTTTTCATTCCGATTTCAATACTGGTCATTTCAGACTTATATTTTACTTCTCTAAATTCAATAAAAATAGTATCTCACACTATTTTTATTTATATTCACTTTTAAATTAAAATCTGATATGTTACAAGTATTGAAAGAGGCAACTCTCTCTCTTTTATAGAACACTCTAGAAACAAGTACTCTCTCTCTTTATAGAACACTCTAGAAGTTAGTGCTCTCTACTTGCTAACAGTGCAGTCTTGATAGCTTTAGAAATAAGTGCTCTAGAATACTCTAGAGTGCTCGAGATGGTGAGTTGGAGGCCGATAAATAGGTGTGAAGCCTCCACACCAATTGATTGTAGTGAGGTGCAGTGAAGTGGCGTATGGTGAAGTGTAGAGTGTGTAGTGAGGTACAGTGTAGAAAGTGAGGGGTGTATAAAAGGTGCGTCGAGTTGTGAAGTTTTATATGTCAGAATTATTTTGTATATAATAAAGAGAGTTTTATTATTAGTTTGGTACACCAATATTTTACACGCTACCATCCCCTTGGCTTTAAAATTCAAGCCAATAAAGCATGCTGGGGATTGTTGTACTCATAACTGCTTTCACCTTTATTTTTCCTTTTTTTTAAATTATTGGTTTTCTATTAGGGATTGCTAAGTAAAATGTAATTATAAATAGTGTATTTAAAAATACATAAAGTTGAAAATACAATAGTTATAATTATATATTATATTTATAATTATATATTATATCTTGTTTTGTTAGATGTAGTAGAAAGTAACCCAACTATAAATAATTTTTTTTGTTGCATACAGTTGAGTTATTAATAAATTAAAAGATGAGATCGCTCTCAATGTAGAAGAAAATATAACTTTTTGTTTGAAAGACAATTAGATAGGTTAGCTTAGCTGTTGCTTAGAATTCTTATGGGCTGATGGATGATGCAAGTAGAATTATTGTCAATTTGAACATAGTTTTAATTACTATAGGAAAACTTAGTAACTCTTTTAAGTATAGCAGGTGAATTCATGTGCACTGAACGAGATAGTGTATTCCAATTTGCAATTTTAGTACACTTACGATCTCCTGCTGCCCTGACAACCTCACTGAACAGTAGTCTGACTGCATAACCGGAGCGAAATTATAGAAACTCTCCTGTCAAAGCCCGATATTTCACTTTTCCTTGTCATTTAAAAATCTACATTTTAGTCCTTATAAAATAAAAAATATTCACTTCACCCCCTATCATTAGTGATCTGTTAAAATTTTATTTATAAAATATTATTATTATTTTTTATGCCAAAAATATCCTCAACCTTATCTCCTGTTACCTCACCGTCCTATGCCTCGTCCTCTTATGCTGCCTTGTCCTCGCCCGCATCTCCGTCCACACCCACAAAGACCCCCTCGCCCTCCACCGCCTCGCCTTCGCCCTTGCCCTTGCCGTCTCAATTTTTTCGATTTCCTCCTACCTTAATTTCCTCACTATTGTCACCAAAATAAAGGAGCGACAATGTATTGTCGCAGGAGGAGAAGGGGAGTAGGCAGGAAAAAAAAATAGAAACGAATTCTAGCCGGTCGATGCGCGAAAAATGGAAGAGAGGAGACGGTGGATAAGAGAGGAAGGAGACAAAAATGGTGAAGAGCAAATGGGTCATTTTATCATCACAATTCACACTATAACCCCCTATAAATATTTTTTCATTTTATAAGTAAATAAAGTGTAGGTTTTTTAATGATAGAAAAGAAAAGTGAAAAAACAAGTATTGGCAGAAGGGTTTTATATAGTTTAGCCTATAACAGGTAAAAGCTTGCTGAGACCCCGCCAACTACAGAATATTAGGCTATAACAGACAGGAGGGTTTTAGAGTTAGATAAACTGACAGTTAATTATTAAATATTTGTTACAATATACAATTTTCATTTCCTAAAAATAATTAAAACAGTCAGATTCAATTAGATCAGTATTAAATTTAACAAAATCCCAAACTTAGTGATTGAAATCACTCAAATAAATAAAATTAAAGTTTGAAAGCATCTCCATGCACTTTTACCGGCGGTATCTCTCTAGAACTTGCGCATCAAAGTCAGCTTCCCTGTGACAGCAATTCTGAGATACAAATATATGCAAACCAATGGAACGAAAAATCAGAAAAGAGTTTACTATTCTAAAATATAAAAGCATTGAAACCTTCAAAATCTTGACACAGTAAAGTTGCTCTTCGACGAATTCTATATGGTGTTGTACAGGTGGTTCCTATCAGAGCACTATCAATGATCACAGATTAGCGCAACTTTAGCTGCCACATGTATTATTCTCACATTACTAGTGTGAGAAACTAATATACCACCACTGAAACAGGACCTTACATCTGTCAAAATACTATGAATTTCATGAGAAATGAAAACACGGTGAATCTTACATAACAACAAGACAATTGAGAACCGACTGATTTAGATTCGGTGCTTCTTTGCATTCGGCAAATCGTCGTCATATTGCCCGCCATCGTTTAGGCCCTCCTCCGCCTTCTTTCTTGCGAGGATCTTATTGATTTTGTGGAGCTCGTTGGTGAGCTTCTGATCCTTGTTTTGCTTCCTGGTCTTACGGCCGTCCTGCATCTTTACTCCAAACTGGAATGCAGCCTTTGGCATGGCCTCCTTCTGCTCGTTATAGGACGCCCACTCCTCTTCTGTCTCAAAGTCCCACCTATGAAGGCGACCCTTTGCCTGTCTCACAAAGCGCATCAGATAGAGGTAAAAAAGAAGTACAAAGCTATGTTTACTTCAAATGATTCACCCAAGAATACACTCAATTCCTTAGCAACGCCCAAAGAGTTATACAACTAACACTGGAAGACAAACTGTTTTGTATGACAAGTAAATGTTCAAGGCTTGCTTTTATCATATTCCAACTAGCCACTATAAGCATATGTAGCCTATGAGCATGTATAATTTGTTATTTAACTGTTAATCAAATAAAAAGAGAGTATTATCTCTTGAATTTTAATTTATCTGAAACATCTTAATAATGCAACCAGATTATTGAACCAAATGCTAATTTGCTGTACTTTTTTCAAAGTTCAAATGTTCAAAGAAAGTTTGAGCATCCATATTAGCAAGCATCCAAAATTAGCACTCGCTCAATACATTCACAAAAAGATGTCCATAACTGGGCCGGTAAAGCACCTCCCTATTGATTTGCTGTAGCCAAGCTTTATTCAAGAAGTCAATTAGAACACTACAAATTCACATCCCTCGCATTCTCAAAAGGCATGATTGCATGGAAACACCCGAAACACCTAGAGCTCGAAGTCTTGATTCCACTAGCTATCTAATAGACTAATAAGTTGGTGAGAATTATAGAATTTTCTTACAAACTAACCTGCCGGCTACGCATAGTTCTATTTCAATCTAAATGTAATGATACTTATATCAGGAGTAACTAGGTGAAATCCTGAATTACACATATATCAAACTTATGTTGTACGAATCAGGATTTTGCACTATGATCAAGATTAACGAAGATATTCATTCCAAATAATAATAGTTTAATTTCTATTTTTATTCTTTTAATCAATACCTTCCACCTGAGCATATACAGCCATACCAGCCATACAGGTGTCAAAAGCACCACTAAAAGTTAACAGCTAGTCCGCACATATTCTAACAGACATCAATTTTATTACTATCTACCTTTTTCACAATAAATGATGCATGCAAAGAAGAAGAAAACTATATACGTAAATGAAAGGAGCATGCAACAAACAGACAAACCAATCAACAACAAAATCTGGCACAAGAAAAAAAAGAATCTTAAAAAAAAAAGAATCACTTACACGGCCACCCATGTCCATCTTTGACAAGTCGGCTTCATCATCACTGTCTACTACCTCATGATTATACTCCTGATAACCAGGATAGCATTCAGAATAACTCTCAGAAATAAAATTTGGATCCTTCTCCCGAGCATCCTTTTCCCTCAGTTGTTGAAGCCTCTGGTCATCACGCTTGAAAACAGATCCTAAACCCCGATCCTTGTCTTCTTGAGTCATGAACCGTGGATCCTGTGGCATATTTGTTCCTGCTAGTGCATCATAATCCTGCATATTTTGCTGTAGATACTGTTCAGAATAAGCCAATTGGTCGGCATACTGATAATCTGACCACTCTCCTTGGTATCCAGCTGCCATCATTTGAGCTTGGATCGCATCATATCCGTTCTGCAAAATGGAAAGAACAAAATAAATTCCACTACTGTAATGATCAGAAAGCTGCAAAACAATAAGAAATTTGTGCTAAGGCTGTAAGGTAATACAGAGGAGTTTAGAAATATTTCGCCAGCAAGAATAAATTGAACATATTAGAATATAACCAACAAGCACATAAGATGGCGATATTTGTAGATACAACCAAGGGTATAATAAACAACTTTGTTTGTAGAAATCAAGTCTACCTTAGTAGTTCATAAACTAGGCACAAATTTTTCTAGTAGCATAATTCTAAAAATAATGATATTATCATACTGAAGTCGAAATCAACTCACTGTTTGTGACCAAGCTTGAGCAGCCTCAGAAGGCGGAACAGGACCATAAACAGGTTCACTGAAATAAGATTGCCTCTCACGGTTACGTGGAGATTCTTCCATATCCTCTGAAATTGGGCTCTGGCTCATTTCCTTACTAGGAATAGAATAGTCAATTCCATCTCCTACAAAGATATCGTCCTCCTCAACTCTTGCAACAGGAGCAGGCTGCTTTTCCCTTCCATTCACGTTGTTCTTGCAGGGTGGCGGTGGTGGCGGCATCTCTTTTTCTGGATGATGCTTCGAAATGGAAAAATCAGGATGTGTAGTCTTCTCTTCTCCATCAAGATTGTTGCCCACAGTAGAATTTTTAGCTGCAAAAAAAAATATGGGTGTAACTCCAATTCTCAAATTTACTTACCAAATTAGAAAAATGCACAACATTTAAAAAAAAAAATGTTTCAGCTTCCCCACCACTGGTGCTCCACGAAAAAAAGGAAAACAGGAGACTTGCAGTGCTTGGAAAGGCGTTGAGACTATTTCATCAGCTACACACTCTATTAAGATTGAATATGATATTAAGGCAGGCTTCTCCAATAGTACAATTTAGTGACAAAAATGATTTTCTTACTAAGTAATTGAGAATTGGAGAATTGTAATCACCAAAATTGATAAAGCTCAACATATATGAGTGATTTCCAGCTAGCATATTTACTCTCTTAGGCTGTGATTATAGAAATATCCTAACATGCTAAAATTGTCATCAGGTGTTGCTGTTAAAAGGTGTGCAGGCAACTAAAATTGTAGTTAACCCACTAGCAAATAGTTAACCATACTACAGTAGTATACTTGTACTTATTTTCAGTTGGCTTCTAATGTTGAAGCTACCAACAAGAACAAACCTACACGCGCGTGTGAGAGAAAGAGAGAGAGAAAGAGAGAGAGATCCTCTTGGTTATCAAAATCTACAATTGCAATTTAGAGCCTGAGACATGTAGGGAAATTGATGTGATTTACAAAAATAAACTAATTCTGCAATTGCAACTCAAGGGGTGATACATGAGAAGTTGATGTGATTTATCAAAATAAAGAAATTTAGCCCGAATCTATATACCAATGGTAACATAACAAATTGCCCGCATCATACATCAAAATCATATATCCTGGGCAAGAGGTTTCAGTTTGGCCCATAATACTGTCCTAACATTGCCCGCATGCCCAATTTGTCTCTGCTTTACTAAAGTTTGTTTTCGAAGACACAGAATCAAAGGCTCTAATATCCAGTCATATTTTCTGCCAAGCACAGCATCAGTCATATCATATATTTTCTGCCCTATACTAAGTCATTCCCTAACACTAATATACCTCCTCTTCTAAGGCCTTTCATCTCATATACAAGCCTTGGTATAAGGCCTTTCATCTCATATACAAGCCTTAGTATAAGGCCTTTCATCTCATATACAACCCTCTTCTAAGACCTTTAATCTCATACACAAGCCTCTTCTAAGGCCTTTCACCTCATATACAAGCCTCTTCTAGGGTCTTTCATCTCATATGCAAGGAATATACTATTTTATGCCAGTCCAGATATCATCACAAAACAAAGCCAAAAGAAACTCCTGAGATCTTCTAAATTTTAACTAACTCTTGCCTACTATATATAAAATTGGGTTAATTTCATACAGGTCCCCGGAAATATAGTGAAATGCAAATATATCCCTGCAAAGTTCAACTTTCATAAGTTATCCCTACAAAAGTCCTAATGTATTCAGATATGTCCCTATGGTTAGAATCCGTTAGAGAACTGTTTATTTTTTAACAGTAGGCTCGTGAAATAACATTTTTGCCCTCACAAATGTCCCTCCAAAAACTCTCTCAATTTTTGCCCTTTTCCTCTTTCTCTTTCTTCTCGGGCTACGGGAGCGAGCGGTGGCGACAATGGCAGCGGATGACTCCGGCAATGTCGCAAAGCTTGTCGAAGTTGTGGCTAACGAGGACGAGGTTGAGGCCCACAGCGGCGAGGCGGAAGGCGAAACAAGGACGAGGTTGAGGCCCACAGCGGCGAGGCGGAAGGCGAAGGTGCGACCGATTCGGAAACGCTCGTGACGACGGCCCATGCGAGCACGACGATTGGATCATCGACGACGGCGAAGAAGAAGGAAGAGAAAATGAGGAGGAAAAAAAGGATATGAAGAAGAGAAAGAAGAGGAAGAAGAAGGGCAAAATTGTCAATTCACCTTATTAATTAACCATGCTTAAGTATTTTAACCGTGGTTAACTAAATTTTTTTAACGGAACCTAACGGCAGGGACATCTGAATACATTAGGACTTTTGTAGGAATAACTTATGTAAGTTAAACTTTGCAAGGATATATCTACAATTCACCATGTTTGCAGGGACCTGTATGCAATTAACCCTATAAAATTGCATACCTTTTGTATCTTTCTCCTTTTTCTTTTTCTTGAGGACCTTCCCTGATGATCCAAGCCGAAGATACGACATAATTTTTGCAATCCTATCAAGCACAGAACCATCCACACTGACAGTCACCATATCCTGCAGCAATGAGAAAATCAAATTTATGTGAGTTTTACTGCCACAAAAGAAATACTGACGAGTTGAAGAAAAATGCTATACCTCTTGAACTGGACAATCAGCTTTGCTTCTATGAATAGTAGTAGGGATATCGTTATATCCATCCTCCTAGTAACATCAAACAAAGAAAAAGACTGATTTACTAATTTGTCCCCTGTGATAGAATGAAAAAGAAAGAGAATGAACTAAAAATGTGCATGTGAACATGTTACCCCTCTCACCATATAAAAAGAAAACTAAAGCATACTAGAAGATAGTGACTGCAAGTTGCATAAAGAATCAAAGATATTATCCTAAACAAACATAAGACCATAAAAGGTGACACCCCCAAGATTTTATAGATACGGTATACTAGGGCTAAGTCTCTTAACCTGACTATACCATTTTGCGCGATGACTAGGCCCAAGAGGTTAAGAGGGTTGAGTGAGCCTCGATCTACGGTAGTTGTAGGATAGGTGAACCCCCAGGAAATGAGACGTCACAGTTCATATTAAAGCCAATTACCAACCGAAAGTATCAAATGAGTCTCGGTTGAGCCACGATCATAAATGGGCAAGAGGACAGCTTTGCAGCTGACGACCATTGTTGGTGGAGCGTGGCTTCCAACAAGATCGGTTAAGAATAACGAGACGAATGTCACATCACCTGATACTTGTGAACGTGCTTTTGAGCCTGACAAGGACATCAAGGCTTGGGGGGGAGGGAGGAATGTAATGCCCCAAAATTTAGAATAGTCCTATAAGGTATAATAGGGCTAAACCTCTTAACTCGTCTATAGCCTTTCTGGACGGTAACTAGGCTCCAGTGTTTTAAAAAGCCCAAGGCGCATCAAGGCGCAAAAGGCTCTTAGAGCCTAGGCGCAAGGCGCAAGGCGCAGGCGCGCGCCTGAGAGAGGTGAGGCGCACACTTGAAATAAACAAATATACTTTTTAATAATTATTAAAGAGCAATGAATACTATTTAAAAATGATATTAAAAAATAGATATTTTATGAATAAATATATAAGCACATCATCGGAACAAAATTAATGTAAAAAAAGAAACTAAACAAATAAAACAATAGATATATGATTATAATAATGCGAAAAACAAAATAAACACATGCAAAAAGAAGCTGAAGTAGAGAACAATACTCCCATGTCAAAGTGTCATCATATAGTAATGCACAAACACATGCAAAAGGAACTAAAGTAGAGAACAATATTCCCATGTCAAAGTGTCATCATATAGTAATGCACAAACATATACTACGACAAAAACATACCAATCATAAGCATAATATCATCAAAAAATAGGCAAGTAGCAAAGCATGCATAAAAAGTTAAAAACATATGTTTTAAGCCAAAGAACATCAAAAAGGCATCATATAGAAACTAAGTATTCAAGGTCAATGGTTAAGGTTTGGAGCAATCGAGCCAAAATGGGCCAACTAAAAATATTAATTAGTCTTCAATCTTCATTCATCAATCATCATGTTCATCCTTTTTTTTTTTTAAAGCATAAGGCGCGCCTTGCGCCTTAGTGAAGGCGAGCGCTCGGGCGCATCGGCGCGCGCTCGGGCGAGGTCGCCCGCCTAGGGAGCTCCCAGGCGCGCGCGGTTGCGCCTAGCGCCTAGGCGCCTAGGCGCGCGCCCGAGGCGCGCCTTTTAAAACACTGCTAGGCTCAAAAGGTTGAGATTGAGCGAGCCTAGGGCTAGAGTAGTTCTAGAATGGGTGACCCCTCCTAGGAGGTGTCACAAAAAGAATCCAAAAAAAATCTAATGGGGGATATTAAAACCAAATAATATACATCAACAAACGGTCTTGAAAAGGAAATTCAAATGTGACAAGGAAGCACAAAATGTTTTGCAAAACTATTCAATGAGATAATGATGGAAATAACCAAGTGTAAACACTAAAAAGAAAGTTGTTTGCCAAGGCATCTGACTAGGCATAAGAGGCCACAACAGTGGACATTGTAAAGGTAAGAAGCATCAGATAGTAAGGTTTACGGAAGCATCACAAACAACATATAGCATCGCAACACCAAAAAACGGGCTGATCCCTGAATATGCAGAAGATAAGGACTTAACCTAAGGTGAGCTCAAGTTATTATTCTGCAATTGACAGCAAATAGATTCAGGTGAAAAAAAGGCAGGAAAAAAAATGAAATAAACATTGAAGAAAATGGTAGGTCCTACTTCAGAAAACAGAATTTGCTGAGATTAGTGTTGATTATTTTATAATAACAGCATTTGAAGTTACTTTTGCTTCGACATAGAGCTGTCAATGCAACTCGTTCGCAAGCCAACTCATGTTCGACTCAAAATTGGCTCAAAGTCAGCTGGCTTATTTAATAAATGAGCCAATTACAAGTTCACTTTTTCAGCTCAGAAAAATATACAAATCGAATTTACAAGCTCAACTCGCTCGTATTTGGCTCAATATAACTCCAAAATAAATAAATAATATATAAAAATATTATTACTAGATTGACATGTAGCAGATTCAAATACTATTTTTAAGTTTTTGTTTTTTGTTAGAATGACTTCTAAATTTTAATACTAATTAGTAATATTAAGAGCAATACTAACCATGAATAATAATAAATTAAAAATAATACAAATGACAACTAGCCTTAATATTTTATTAAAATTTAATTCAAGCTGGCTCAAAATAATTTCGTGATAGCTCAAATTAACATTAAGCCAAAAACAGGCTAGATTATCCCAACTCGTTTTAATTTCGAGTCGAACACCCAGCTTGAATTATTTTCAAGCCGATCTTGAGCTGGCCCTAGCTCGCTCGTGTTTAGCTCATTGACAGCCCTACTTAGACAGTTATAATGCACCACCACACCTGCCATCTAAATAAAATGTTAAAAGGGGAAAAATTTAATTATAGAGAAACCAACCTGCCAATAAGAACCTCAAACAAAATTTTAATGATGGTTTGAAAGCAGGTCAGTGCAAGCGAGCACATAGAGTTGACAATTTCATGGTTGACTAGATAGAAATAATGTAATTATTTTTTTATAACAACAAACAAAAAAACTTGAAGGAACGCATTCCAAGGATAAATGATAATCAGGGATTGATAAAAAAAAAACTTTGAGATCCAAAAGTAGCAGAGAGGCAAAGCTAAAAAAAATTGTCAATAAAGAGAAGAAAATAATCAAACAAGAATTTGGAGGGGGATTTTAGACCTAAGAAATAACATTCAAAATGGTATTATTCTATCTTACATCAATCTTGACTTAAACCCGTCAACTCAACTAGATAAGTTGTCTAGTCAGGTATAGTTCAAGGTCCTTTGACCTGCTAACATGCCAGCATCTCAGTAGGTTTCTAGTGAGGGGCCTTGACTGGACGGGTCATGGTACTACTACTATTTTTTTACCTGTTTCCACTCTGTTTTACATTTTTTTTACGCTTTTTCTTTTTTTCCTTATCTTTTTCCTCTGTTTTATTCTTTTCCAAATTTCCTGTGCCAATGATCCTCAACAAATTTTCAAATCGTTGACAATGGAAAGACGACAGCAAATTCCCTCAATGGTCTAATCCTAGTCGTGTTAACCATCCTAAACTGCTTGTTAGGAATAAGATCAAGCCTCCTTGACCTATTGGACTAAGATACTTTAATGCACCGTCAGATACACTCCTTCCTATTTTCGTTTTTGTGTGAGCACATGACAAGGGGAAACCCTTTATCAAACCAAGTGCAGGTGCACATACTAAATCAAATAAAGGGCTCGTCAATATGGTTGATCCATGCCATAAGCCCTTCGTCAAACACTGTCCTGGCTCCACTTCCTTTTGCAACCATATTTTCCTGAAAAGAGACCAACACCAACTCCATGACCCTTCCCTTCCTCCTTCCCTACCCAGTTCCCTCCTTTCTCCTAATCTAATTTCATCTCCAATGCCTCTAGATACATCAACAAAATACTATCTCCTGTAACTCTCCTTCCATTTCATCCTTTTTGCCTCACAAAATGCATTTTAGTATGTAAATCTTGCCTTCTCTTTATGTACCCAAATATTCTTTAGTTCATCATACAAGTGTGTGTGGTGGGGGGGGGGGGGTGTTCGGCGCAGAAGAAACACAAGTTCCAATAAATAATCCAACATAGAAGTGCACAAACTGAATGAGCTTGAACAATGAAAACTGCATTCCTATGTGAGTTATGTCTGGAGGAGTTTATTGAAGTGATTCAATATTATATAACTTGATAGTCATCTTGCTGCAAGCTGACGTCGTGGAAATAGAATGAAAGAACATTTGTCTTTGTTACAAGTATTGTCCCCTTGACGATTAGGAGATCACTTAATTTTCTATAAAAATCTTTTCCCCTGGATGACCACCTTATCACCCAGGCAGTCCATATTTAACAACTAGGTTTTATAAAATTAGCATTCACTAAAAGCTCAAAGTAATCTAAATAACTAAATGCAACGAACTAGTCCATTCCTTAGTAATATATGGCAATCACTCCTACCCAAACAGTTATGATATAACAATGCAAACCAAAAATAGAATATATAAGACGAGCAAGATACAAAAGACATGCGGACCATAGTTAGTTAATTCGGATACAGTAAAACTTCAGTACGGATAAAATACGAATAAAATTCGTATCTTAATTTTTAAATTCCTTGAAAAATACGGTTTAAAAATCGGATTCGTCAATAATTCGTGTATGCGATTTATACGAGAATTTTATGTTTATCATTAAAAAATTCAGAATAAAAATTCGTCTATTAAATTGAAATTTTTCTTTAGATTTATACTATTATCATAAATAATTATAATTTTTATAAATATAAAAATAAATTAATGTAGAATAATATATATAAATATAGTCACACACAAAGAGGGGAGAGAGTGAGAGGTCCACCGTGGACTTCTCACTCCTACACGGTCCACGAGGCTGGACCCCGCCATTTCCCAACCCTCTAAACCGTGATTTCTTCTTCCTCGTTCCACCTCTTTTCTTCCTCACTTCTCTTTTCTTCTTTGCTTTGCTTCATCTCCATGTTTTCTTCAAAATCGAACAGGCAAGATTACTCGACTGCTCACGAGAAGGTGCACAGACTGCGGAGCAGTGGTTGCGCGACGCCAGTTCGAGAAATTTCACCTTTCCGCAGCCACCCAATCCAATTTTTTTTAAAAAAAAATTCATGTTTCGAGGGCTTCTTAATCCGAATTTTTCGGAATATATTTCGGTGAAACCGTTTTAATCACGAATACTCTGAGCAAGGAAAAAAAAAACACGTTTTATTCTGAATTTTTGAAAAAAGTTCGTAAACAGAGCGTTTATACGGTTTGCTTTTTAGAATAATTCGCGTATAATACGCGAATTAACTAACAGAGATGTGGAACGTGATAGATTAAGTGAACTACAATGCATATTAATTAGTCTTGTTATATAGAAAGTCATTATTAGAAGTGAAATCTAATAGAAAAAGAAATGGTAATAAAAATTTATGCCGGTCATGACTCACCAAACAACTATCTAGATGAATGTTGATTCCCTCAACAGACAATGAAAAAGTAATTTTGAAGCGTGAGATGCATGAGATTCTTTCTCATGTAAAACCAAGTAGTACATAGGTATCTAAAATTTAAAGCGTGAGATGCATGAGATTCTTTCTCATGTAAAACCAAATAGTACATAGGTATCTAAAATTTAAGATCAACTATGACAACTTCATTATGTGTTAATAAGAAATGAGATTGTGGTTGGATCAGTGTGTACCATCCAATAGCAAAACTAGCAAATCTAAGCAAAGGAATGGCCAAAGCAGAGAAGTATTATTATCCTGGAAGTCATGTAAGATAAAATAAGCCAAGGTAGAAGATTGTGAATTACAAAGGTACAAAAAAAGCATAAGGGTACTCAGCTCCTAATATTTGCACAAGAATAAATTAGCAACATCCTCATTACTCAAATACCAAAATATACTTCAGCAAAAGCAGGTGGGTTGATAAAACAATGTAACCTACTGATATTACTAACACAGAAATCAAATGTAAAGTGACCATTCTAAATGAAACAATGTAGTGCCATTATGAAAAATTAGGGGGAAAAGAAAATCTAATAACCCTAGAGAATGTCGTCACAAGTAACTGTTAAACTTATGGGAAGTAGACATAATATCTCAAAATGAAACTAATAGTCGAAAGGCTGCCTTCGTGAGCCAGCGACTATAACACAGCAAGATAATACAGAACCACCTAAGAGGTGCTAGAGGACCAACTAAAGCTGTCCAAAATATTCGATATACCATACCTGATCCGGACCCCACCCGGACCCAATCTGGACCCGAACAGGAAGAATAAAAAAATGGATAGTATACGGGTAAAAAAAATTACCCATTAAAGTTTCGGGCATGGATCCGGATACTTTATACCCATACCCGATTTGGACCCGACCCGAACCCAACTTTTAAATGGCTAGGGTCCAAAATAGTTTTCAAATCTGGACCCAGACCCAGACCCGATGAAATATCCGATAGTAAATAAAAAGATTTGAACTTTTGAAGTTGAGAGATCAATTTTAATAGGACTTATAGTTGAAGGGTCTCTAAGTATTTTCATCCTAGTGAAACGCTGAAACCTTAACCGCTCTTTTACTCTCTTCTTTTTTCTAATTTTTTTTACTCTTTGTTTTTTAGTCTATTTTTTTGTTTCATTTCAGCCTAAGAGTTTTTTATAAAACAATATTTCCATCGTCGTCATCATCAGCGATATTAATCCTCTACACGCATAGCACAAGTGAGTTTTTCTCAAATCCCTTCTCCAATCATAGTCGACAACCTAGTTTTTTTTTATGGAATTTCTTTTTAGGTTATTTTCTTGTTCCCTTTTTTTTTTTCCCTTTCTTTTGAATGTTGGTATATAATATTAGAAATTACTACAACTTATATTCTCTTTATCTATAATACGGTATCATAATTTTCTTATTTTTGTGTGTTTACATATGAAATTGTTTTGAATTTTAGGTTTTTAATCAGTCAGAAACAAGCTCTGGCCAAACAATTTAATAAACTCTACAAAAAAAATATATGTATACGGGTATCCGTACTCGTTTTAGACCCAAGCTGTACCCGGTCTTGAACAGATAGTATACGCAAGGTTTTAAGTGCCCGTCGGCACGGGCCGTACCCAACAAGATACCGGCACGATATAAACCCCGTGCCGATGGCACAGCTCAAAACCCTCTATTTTTTAAATTAGTAAGTAATTTCCTCAATAAAGTTCAAAAGATATGATAAAAAGATATAATAAATAGTTAGAAAATTTTGTTGCTAAAGAAAATAAATATTTCATGCTATTATGTGTCGGCACACAAGAATTTTTTGACCGGCACGCATCGGCACGGCTCGGCACGCACCGTACCGTACCGTGCCGGCAAGTTTCCGGCACGACCCCGTGCCACGGCACTTAAATCCTTGAGTATACGGATAGTCACTATCCAGATCCGCTCAAATAGACCCGATAGGTATATTAGTAACTTAAGTACCCAAACCCGAACCTAACCTAAAGTTAAATAGATAGGGTATATTTGTTTTGTGTAACCATTTCTTTTTACGATACGAGTACAATATACCGACTACCCAAACCCAACCTGGTACACGAACACCTTTAAGGCCAACAGATACAGCATGAAGGCAGTACTAAGCAATAAATAGGGAGATTAAAATGAATAATACCATATTAAATATAAATGCCATCCGACCAGGAAGAAACATTTCATTCGCCTTGATTACGCTTTGTGGCTTTATGATCCATTGATACACCGACTACAACAAAGAAAAAGAAGGCCTCAAGTAATTACCATATTTGAAAGAAATTCTAAGAGAAACATACTAAATAATGTCTTATTAACAGAAAGTCAATTTACCTTTGCTGTTGCAGTACGGAATGAAACATCTTGATCTTCCTTTGCTACTCTGTAGATAATCAATGAAATCATTGTCAACAGTCATATAACAATAGTAGAAAAAGTAGAATAATGGCCATACAGCATGAACATATCATTGCATAAAAGCAATAGTATCTGATTCAAACGAAGATACGATTATTCTCTAGTAGTTTTGCAGTAGTTTAAATTCCACCCAAGTACTTAAAATAAACAAATAACATAACAACTATAGTTTTCATCTAATTATTAGAATTTTTTTTTTCCGGAAGTATCAAGGGATAGATGGTACTACAAGCATGCTCCCATTCTCACAGAGAGATTGTCGCAATCCACATGAAAGAAACTACACATAGAAATATGCTGGTCATGCCAAACTAAGGGCCTATGGATGTGCAACAAAAACAAAATATATTATGAAATAATAGTTATGTAGATTTTGTTAGCCTAGCACTTCAACCAATAGGATTTACAATCAAAGTAATTACAATACATTCATATTACTTCAGTAAAAGAGCGGGTTACTGGAAGTTATCAGTGAGTGCAACATGTAGACTATGTTAGTGTAAATGTAACTTCAAGGACTAAACCACCATCTCTAATGGTATATTGAATATGTTAAATAACTGTAGATTATCTAATATTAATTGGCAGCAATTGAACCAGATCCAATTCATAGCAGCAATATATGTATTTCAATTAATGTTCAACGAGGAATTTACTTCTCTAAACATTACAGAAGATGCCACCAAAATAATGTTGCCAGTCAAGAATATAGTACTGTAATCACTGATAGTTGCATGACCATACAAACAAAAAGGCACACACCATTTAGCTAAATACAAGTTTATACCCTTTAGCTCATCTAATAGATCCGATGAAATTTACTTCTAAAAAAAAAAACATCTTGTGTAGACAAGAAACAAAATTCCATGTTTGACAGACTGACACAACATTTACAAATTTCCATACCTTGACTTTCCCTCTTTCCCATCCTCGGAATCAGGTTTTTTCTCTATTTCACTCCTTACCTTGTGAAGCAAAGCATAATCCAAGCCTTTGACCAAATGAGTATGCTCCAAATCACCTGAATAAATTTAATTAAAACTAAAATAATCCGCTGAGTAGTTTCTAAAATGCACCCAAAATAGGAACTCAAAACAAGTATGATCCATCAAATATTCAGTTTCGACTATAAATGGCTTTGAATAATATTCTTAATTAAATACAAGGTCATTTTTGATATCTACAAATGCAAGACAAGTAACTCTCTGAAATTCTGGAAATAAGAAAGGTAAGACAAACTACTTTTGTACCATGCACGCCACCCCCAACATGTATGATGGCCTCCATGGCGCTAAAATAAATTACAGAACCCTTATGACATTGGCATGAGAATTTTAAACTTACTTTGCACCAAAATATGCTAGCTGTTCGTTGATATATTTTCATTATATCTTTTGGACACCATTGATGTAATTAACTCACTTTGCACCAAAATATGCAAGTTATTATTTGATATATTTCATCAAATCTTTTGGATTCCATTGACTTAATTACATCCTCATCTCAATGAATTTTTTTAAATTTCACAAAAAATCATTACATAGGGATTAAAATTTTGGAAAAGTCAACACCGCCAAATCTACTCTTATGTTCACCATTATTTAGGTGATGTTTGGTTGCCCATAAGTGAAGGGCAAAGTCATGCTTTCAGAAAGTGAGATCACTTCGATAGTTTGGTTTCTCGAAGTGAATACGTAAGTCACTTTTTAAATAACGAAAGTAAATTTTAACTAAATCTAACTTTCTAGACTTCAGCTAAAAAACTTCCAAAGTCATCAAAAGTGGAAAATCTATCTAAAGGATGGTATCTGATAGAAAATAAATAGATTTTGTTCTTAATAGTTAATTTTTTATGTCTACTTCAGTTATTTGAATTTGAACAGTAAGTCCAATTTTGCAATTTGAATTTAAATTATAAATTCAAATTATAAATTATTATTTTAATTTCAAACTACGAATTTAGATTTAAACACAGCATGTGCACTCAAATTTACTTTCAACTATTAATTTTTGAGTTCAAATTTGAATTCCATTTTAATTTTTGAGTTTAAATATCACTTCAAATTCATGTTTAATTTTCTAAATATATTTTAAACTATAAGATTTTCAACTTAAACTTTAAAATGAATTAAAAACCTAATTGTAATTGAATTGTGAATTCAAGTTTAAATTCACATTCAAATTCAAATTTAAAGTTCAAGAAATTCACATTTAAATAAATTTTTTATTTCAGATTGCTTGTTGGTTCAAATTTGATTGCAAGTTTTAGCTTTCAAGCTTTGAACTTTAATTTTAATTTTAATTTTAATTTAATTTAGTTATGAGTTTCAACCTGAACTTCCAAAACAAATTATGAGTTCAATTATATATTATAAATTTAAATTATAAATTTTGAATTTAACCACAAATTCAAACTTTACATTGAAATTATGAATTTAAGTTTGAATTTGTACTTTTAATATCAAAAAATGCAAATTCAAATTTAAATTTAATCAAAATTTGAATTTAAATTTAAAATTTAAATTTAATTAAAATTAAATTTTAATTTTAATTTTAAATATAATTTTAAATTGAAGTTTGATTTTAAATTTTGATTTCAATTAAAAGTTTTAATTTCAAAACCACATCAAAATTTTAAATTCAAATTGTGATAAAATTGAATTTAAATTATGACTTATGTACAACCAAACAACAGTTGTCACGAAATTACAGTTTTCTTTTTTCACTTCAGAGTTAAAAGTCGCTATTTTATGATTGACTTTTGTTAAAAAGTGAATTTTTTCACTTCCGTGACTTACAAGCAACCAAACATGCCCTTAATGGAAGTGTTTAAAAATAAAACTAAAAGATCTGACCTTTGTTTATCATTGATTTCACTTAATATTCACAACACTAAATGTATTCATAAAAATTACGAATTACAAATTGATGAAATAAACCTTTCCCTGAAAGGACCCTTCATTTTGTTAAATTGGATCATTTAAATGCATGAATAGTAAAGTAAAAGAGTTTGAAAAGTAATTCTAAACTTATCTGGTCGACAAAATTATGAGGAAGAGTGTTTAAACCATGTCATCAACATGGGGGTCAAACCATGCAAACACCATGGCAGGTGAGCAAGGCATGTGCCAACAGGCACTTAAATCCTTGCTATACACTAGAGAAAAGCAAGAAGTAAATAACTTCTAACAAAATAAATAAATAAATAAATAATAGAAAAAAACTAACATGGATAGCAATGTTTTCCTTTAAAACAAAATTCAATACAATCAGCCTACAAACCTCCGAGATACTTGCTGTTCTCAATCGATATCTTATGCGCATCTGCTAGCCTGAAAAGAAAAGTGAGATATATTAAGTGTCTTTCAAAACACTAAGCAATATAGAGGAATCAAAGGATTAAGACACATAATAAGAATTCATAAATATCCCACCTCAAATCAACTGTCCCAGGGGGAGCAACTGCATGGAAGGCGCCTAGCTCAGTTGGCTCATAATCAGGATTTTGGTCCTCCCTACGTTCCTTGGCACGATCTCGATACTTCGGTGTTTCAGGCTCTTCTCGTTTCTCCTCTCTATTTAACACAAATAATTTTAATTGAGCAGTCACAAACATACTACAGAATAAACATCAATAATTGACCTCCAAGGTTGCATTGGAATGGTTGATCTTTTCTCCTTTTCCTTTTTCTTTTTTCTTCTTACTCAATTCACAACAGCGACACAATCGGCCACTCCATAAATTATTCAGCTTTCATAACTAATAGATAATTAACATTGTAACGAAGTTGTTTTTTCTCTACTCTCTCCCTCCTAAGTATTTTTCAATATAAAAAAAAACAATATGCAATATGCAATTAAAATAAAAGAACAATAAAAAAAAAAGATCGATACTGAAAAAACCCAAAGTTATCCATTCAACAAGAGCTTAAACACTAAAAGAACATAATGTTCAATAGTGTTGATTGGACAGTACACACAGTGCACATGCCAGGATTGCTACCATCCCAAACCAAGTTTTGCTTCCGTACATAAAGGCTTTGTTTGGCTCACGTATAAGTAAGAACTACTTATTCCAGGGATAACTACAAGTTCAAATATAAGCAGGAACAAGAGGAAGTGGAATAAGGTAAAGAGTGCTTGGGGATAATTAGAATGAAATAGCGGGAATAAGAGTAATTACAATTTTAAATTAAAACATTTTATCTAATTAATTAACATCAAAATATTGATTAAAAATAATTTAATAAATTAACAAATTTATTAGCTATGAATATTGTATAAGATAATAAAAAATTATATTAATTAATTAACTATATTAATTAATTAATTATAAAATATACCTTAACTTTTTTTATTAATTAGTAAATTATCTAATTAGTTAGATGATTAGTTAAGATATTAATTTTATTAGTCAAAATATTAATTAGTTGACAAATATAAATATTAGTTATTAGATAAACACATTAAATAATTAATTCTTAATGAGTTAATTAACCATAAATAATAAATTAATTAATTACTTAACTATTTAAGCAATAGATAATGGCTTAAATATATTAATTAGATTAATATATTTGTTAATACAATAATCAAAATTAGATTTAAATTTGGGAACAAGCTTGTTCCAAGGGAGGCTAGAAGAGCTGTTCCAAAATTATACCGGCTTATTCTCCAAAAGGGAGAACTATTGCATTATTGGTGTTTGGGTTCAAAGGGATGAATAAGGGCTTATTACCCCCCTTATACCCCAACCAAACACTGACAAAGTGAAACAAATGGCAAGTTACCAGTTCACTACATAGGGTATATGATTACTGCCAGATTGGGAATATCCAACCGCTACAATGGGCCTATTGTACCAAACCATCCCTCACATACGCCATGTACTCCGCAACTCTTCTACTAAGATCATTGCTATATAATGCTAGTCAGTATATGAACAGCTAAGGCATCAAATAGCATCAACCCTAACAGTAGCTTTCCACTGCCTACTAATGAAAATATATTGCATATGCCATATGACACAACCAATTCAATGGCCAAAAAAAGGGAAAAAATATAGAGGTCAAAGAAAGAAAGAAATTAAAGAAATTTAAAACTCTTGATTCCTTAAAATCTTGAAAACTACCCAATTCTCGGATTAGCAAATATCAATTAATACCTAGACCATAATCAAGAGCCGAGTATTAATCACTGAAAAAGGATAAATAGCACACAAAAAACCTTTTCAAAAAAAGTAATAATTCGGAGACAACCACTTACTTTCGACGCATAATCTTCTCCTTGTAATTGTTCCTCCTCGCTGAGGCCATTGGTAAATTTCTCTTCGCCTCAACAAAATTCCTAAAACTCTGAATAATGCTAATGGTAAAAACAAATAGGAGATGAAAATGGCATATGAAAGAGCAAAAAAAAAAAAGATAATATAATATAAAATGAAAAAGATTGGTAGTGGGAGTACGGGTGAGAACGAATCAAGTTAAAACTGCATTTTTTTTTGTTGAATCTTAGATATTATTCAATAGAACATAGGCAAATAAAAATTTGAACACCAGAGCAAAACTATAGTTGCATTGTTGCCAATTCTAGTTCATTTTCATGTGTGCATGTTAGTATATATTATCATCCGAATAATATTTGAATACAAATCCGATTCAATTTCGAATCCAATGAAATATTTGATTGTTTCCGAATCTGTTTTTAGCAAATATGGTGACACAAATTTAGCATCAGACACATATCCACATATGAATTCATATCAAAAGAAATATGGATGTGGATATGGTTTCGTCAAATATTTGACCATAGAAACTCAAAAATAAATTATAAAACAAACGAAAAACACAATAAACCACCTTATGCCCCCACAATATATATTAATGTCGCCCTTATCTCCCACAAAAAGCAATCAAAGCGCCCTTAGCTCCCTAAAAATAGCAATTAAACTATGCTTATCTCTCCATAAAAAGCAATGAGGCCCTCCTTGTCTCCCCACATATATTAGCAACCAAGCAATCTAGATATTTTGTCTATCAAATCAAAGAAAAGGTAAAATACTCCATACCTTGATCAGCAAAGAGTTAGAGTTGACAAAAGAGATTCCTTGAGAAGGATATTATTTAAGTGGTCATCAAATTCATCAAATCCAAAAAACACCACCCTCACTTTGTTTCAAAGCCTATAAAATATCAGCATAAAAAGTAAAAAGAGTATGCTCAATTTTTTGGATGAGTAAAATAAGAAAGAAGAAGAGCAAGCTAGAACTTAGCTTTTACTTTCCCAATGAAGTCCAAGATAATGAGTACTCTCTTCTAACACAAATTATAATGATTAGAGCATAAGAAAGAAGATAAAATAACATCCAAATGTTTGGTCTACAAAGTCAACATAGAATTCAATATAACAAAATAAGGAGTTCATAAGTTCATAAGTGACAATCCTCAATCATTATTTTTAATAATAGAACATTCAATATATAGTCTATCTCAGAGTCAAGTAAATAAAGAAGTGCATATGCAAGTCCACCCAATGGAGTTCATACATCAAGTTGCATCCACAATCATTCATCCAACAAACCTCTTTTTTCTTTTTATGAAATTAAAACATCATGAGCATAGTTAGTTAATTCGGATTCGGCAAAAATTGCACGGGTATAATTCGAATAAAATTCGTCTTCTAATTTTTAAATTCGTTGAAAAAAACGGCTAAAAAACGGATTCGCCAATTATTCGGATACGTGATTTATACGGATATTATATGTTTACCAATTAAAAATTCGGGATCAAAAATTCGCTATTAAATTAAATTTTTTCCTCTCAAGATTTATGCTATTAACATAAATACTCATATTTTTTAAGAATTTAAGAATAAAGAGCTACAAAATTAAACTAATTAAGTAAAAAAATAATAATAAACCATATTATGCCTTAAAATAAAAAAATAATTAAGCAAATAAGTTGCCAAAGATTTTAGTCCATATTTAAATGTAAAATATAAAAGGTTCACATACAAACATCGTTAAAAACTAAATACAAGATGAAATTGACACTTTGTATAGTTGCCTGGTTGGCTAGAAAGAGCACCACAAGGCTCCATCAAATATATTGGAGGTTCTGAAATTCCTGGTACCTAAGTTAATTAAGATTATTTAGCTCTATGTTTGGGTCTTCTTTGTGCATAACAGAATGGACACATTCAATTAAGCAATAAGCAGTAAGCACTCGAGCCATTTGTGTATAAAAAAAATCCATCAGGACTCAAAGCTTCCAACTTTTGCTTTGAAGAACGAAACTCAAATCGTACCTGGTTTGTATTTGTAAAGAACCACCCGATTACTGATCTATCGTTGGATAGCGGAAGCGGAAGCGGAAGCGGAAGAGGAAGAGGAAGAGGCGACGAGGAGGGTTTCGATTCCTGAAGAGTGAAGAACCCCCCGATCAGCCGATCTTCGATTTCTGAAGAGGAGGGCTTCCGATGGCGTTCGGCGAGCGGCCGGAAGGGAAGAGGGGGACCGCCGCAGGGGTCGGTGGCAGGGCGGCACCGCGCAGCCGCAGGGGTCGGTGGCAGGGCCACACCGCCGCAGCCGCAGGGGTGAGAAGTTAGTGCAAACCCTTTTTGGGGGAGGGGTGGGGGTGGGACTCGTGGGAGGGACAGGGAGGCGATTCTTTTCAGGAACGGTTTTTTTTTTTTTTTTCTTTTTTGGGCGACGACCGACGAGGGGAAGCGTATTTCTTTGAATGGTTTTTTTTTTTTTTTTTTTTTTTTTTCCTGTTTTGGGCCACCCAACGCGAGGTTCATGAGTCCGCATCGTATGTTGTGGACTTGTAGCTCGCAGACAGCAACTAGACAATTTTTTTGGGCCGAATTATTCGCGAACGGCGTTTAATTTGCGAATAATTACTTTTGCCCAAAAAAAATACAAATTTTTTTGAATTTTTGGAAAAAAATTTGAAAACAGCTGTTTTATTTGGCATTTTAAAAATTTACGAATAATTCATGAATAATTCGCAAATTAACTAACTATAATCATGAGAGCAAACTCACATGCTAAACTAAAAGTAATCCATCTCTTATTGAAAATTTGCTAGATTTTCTATGGCGTCCCAACCAAATCACTTTCCACTCAAAATCGTATGCTTCTCTTTTTAAGCCCCTTTATACTTTATTCTTCTATGTTCTACAAACATTTCTTTTTTGTTTTTTGAGAGAATGTTCTTCAAATATTTTTGCAAGTAATTATCTTCCATTCCATCCACGCAGAGAATTAACTAACACATCTAAACGGCTAGCAGTGCACTAGAAAACAATTACAAGCATTGATTTCTCACCTAAAAGTGAGTCTTGCAAGAAAGAGAGATTGCCATTAAACCTTAAGGCCGCTTTCAACCGAGCAAAGATATTTTTTCCGTGGGAGGATTGACCATACATAATATCATCTAGGAATTGAGGACAACTGTTGTATATTATATGAGACATTTGAGCACCCCAAGATCAAGTTATATTGTATATTCACGTAATTTGTTTCTTCAACAAAAACATAATCCTACAGTAAGTCACCAACTTTACGGTCTCATTTCAGAAGAAACAGCAAGTATTCAGATGGTGCAAAAATACCCTAATTAGATGCAAATGGCGTCGGGATAAAATAGATAGTTTGAACTTTCAAGATTTCGATTTTACTACCACGGAGGAGTCGAGGAAGTTGGTGAACGAGGAGTCGAGGACGAGTGGAGTTTAGGGTTTCTGTGCGACTGTGCGTCCGGGAGGGGGGGAGGTTCCAAGTTCGGGCCACCGAACGAAATGAGCAGAGAGGGAGCACTTGAGAGAGAGAGAGAGAGAGGAAGAAGCCCTAGATATTGCCACCACGGCACCACGTCCTCTTTGTCCTCGTCGTCCTCCTCACGAGAGAACGGGCGCCGGCGTAGAAAGTGGGCTGCGCGTGGTGAGAGAAAGCGGATGAGAGAGGGGAGAGATGAGGGGAGGCCGGGAGGGAGAGAAAGAGAGAAAGAGAGATAGAAACAGAGATGAGCGAGCGGATCCGCCTTTTTTTTTCTGTATATAAATTTCGTCGGGAAACAGAGATAGGGCTTTTTCTGTATATAAATTTCGTCGGGCGGATCCGCCTTTTCTTTTCTTTTCTTTTCTTTTTTTTTGTTGCATTTAGCTCCCTCAAAAAAAAAATTTATATAAATAGTCCCATAAAATTTATATTTACAAAATTGGTCCTATTCCCGCCACGTAAGTACCACGCAAGCGTAGGTGGTTGCGTAAGTTAAGTTTGAACACAGTAAACCATTCACTTTATTTGGATACAGTAAAATGATTTATTGTGTTTCATTATTTTTCTATTATGATATTACATAATATTTGGAATTTAGAATTTAAGAATGACACAATGAATCATTCATCATGTCACGCCCCAGGTTGCACAGTCCCCCGGGCACGCCGACAAATCCGCCGTAAACAAGAAATTTTTCATGTATACGAAGCGTAGCTGTACCAGTATAACATACAATACTACAATACTACAAATAGTAGTATAGAGCTAAAAAGACGATAAACAAACAGGTAGGAAAACAGGAGTTCTATATACATACAAGATATCGTGGTACAAAAATACTACTCGCTCCAGCGAGTTAACAACAGTATGTACATAACTCACAAAACCCAAAAACTACTATATGCAGCGGGGGTCCTGTCACGCCCCGGGTTAAAAGATTCCCCGGGCACGCCGACAAATCCGCCGTGTACAAGAAATTTTCCCTGTACACGAAGCGTAGCTATACCTGTATAACATACACTGCTACAAACAGTAGCATAGAGCTGAAAATACTATAAACGAACAGGTAGGAAAACACGAGTTCTATATACATACACAATGTCTCGATACAAAAGTACCACTCGCTCCAGCGAGTTAACAACTGTATGTACACAACTCCAAGCCAAAACAACTACCTGTAGTGAGGATCCTCTAGCAGCACTCGAAGGGTAGGGCTCTAACTCGCAACGCCCTTGTCTCGATCCGCCTCAGACGGAGCAACAGCCGAACCTGAAGGCCCGGCAACAACGATGGAAGAAAAGGGGCGTGAGAACTACTGTAAAACAAGTAGTCCTCAGTGGGTACCGCCCTAAACAACATCGGTCCACCCACTAAGTCTACAGGGTAAGCAAGAAAAGTAAAAGAAAGCTGGAAACACTCAACAGCTAAAAGCCACTATACTATCCTGCTCTGAAGCAACCCTCTGCAGAACAAGTAAAAGCTGACCCAATCTTACGAGGGACTGTGATACACCCGTCCCGCCTGTCGAAGCAACACTAACGACTACCTCAGGGGTAGCTAGTGGAGAGCGAGTCCAACCAGGACGCAGCGACACCAACGCAAAAGCACTAAGCCAGACTCCGGAGCGGCACTCGTGGGCGCGAACCAACCGAGTATGCAAGCGTATCTCTGTCGAGCTCAATCAGGCTCTCACAGGCATAGTCAAGTAAACAGGGTCTAACCACCAATATGTCACGTGCCCTTGGCACAATCTGTAACCAAAACAGTAATCTAGGCCCACCGTCAACCCCCGACGGTCCCCGACAACACCAACACCGAACTCTAGAGTAACAAAGCTCGCATCCGCAAAGACGAGCGTAGAAACAAGCTACACTACTCTGGGTATCCATCGCACTCCCACAGCGACGATACAACACAGAACGGCTCCTAGAGCTAAATCTGGTAGTGTATACATATGATGATCAGATGTGGTTTTCTCCTAAGTCAAGTCCAAGTCCAACATGTATAATTTAAATACTTGCTAAACATGCTCCAAAATTCAGATTTAACATACTATAATCCATGAATTCGAGCTATCATATACTAGTCAAAAGCTGAAATTTATACATGTCGACTATTAGTACTTAGGCATGATCCGATGAAAACCCACCTCTCAAGTGACCTCTAACAGCGAAGAGAGGATCCAAATCAGGTGATAAAATTCAAGGTGTCGCGCTCAAGTCCGAAATCCCACTGCTGCAAAAGGTAGCATCACATTAGAACTCGACTCACGAAATCTGTCCGGAAAAACAGCAGCGAAGTAAGAATGGGTTCCGACCAGGCATACCTGCTCCAAATCTGGCAAGCAAGGGCTCTGTGGATTCCTCTCGCAGTCTAGAATCCAATAACCCAAGTTTCGCCACGATCCGTTACTCCCTCGTCGCGTACGAGCCAAAATACCGAAGGTCGCCGCTGGAAATCTGCACCCAAGACTTCGAACCGCTCAACAAACAAGAAGACAAGAAAGATGGGGTTCGACCGGGCAAACCTTATCCAAAAATTGCAATCTTAGGCTCAGAATCTTAGTCTCGAAGTCACGAATCCAACGGTCCAAGTTTCGCCGGAATCCGTCGCTCCTACGCTGAGAACAAGCCAAAACACTGAGCGTCGACGCTAGAAACTACGGATCAGCAACTCAGAATCTGCTCCGCAAACAACAGCTCAGTAAAAAGGGGTTTCAACAGGGCAAACCTTCTCCAAATCGGGCGATTAAGGATCCTCTGGATTCGTCTCGAAGTTCCGGTTCCAACGAGTCAAGTCGCATCACGATCCGATGCTCCTACGCGGAGTACGAGTCAAAACTCTACGGGTCGACGCTGGAATCAGCAGCAGCAGCAAAACTCGAAAATTCATGAAGTTTGAAGCCTTTGAAATGTTCTCGACGAGCTACTCACCTCGACAACCTCCCAAGGGACACCACCACGTTGAGGATGGCGAAGAACGGCTATCGCACGGCCTTCTCGCAGCACAACGACCTCGGAAACCCGCTGGAACCACACCTCGGCGCGTCGTCGACGAAGCTCGTTCTCCTCTCGAGTCCCTCCACCACCTCCGGCCACAAGAGGAAGAAGAAGAAGACGCAGCAGCAGCAGCAGCAGCAGTAAAGGATGAAGAAGAGCTCCCCTCTCTCTCCTCTCTATTCCTATAAGGCATGGGGGTAAAGGGGTGATGTGACTAGTGAGCACAAAAGTCAAACCGCATCATCCCTTCTACACTGTACCGGTACAAAAGCCCTTTGTACCGGTACAAACAGGCAACCCGAGAGTCTCTCTGCGCAGGGCTATACCGGTATAGCCCTGGTGGTTATACCGATATAGCAATCAATGTTGTACCGGTATAGCAATCAATTTTGTACCGGTACAACTCACAGAAAAGTCTGCTATTTCGCAGATTTCCATGATACACGCTGCTCTCGCGTTCCCACAGGGCCCGTTCGACGTCCATTTCGCGCCGACGCGACCCGGGCTTGTCTCGACACTCCCAGAGCTTTCGACAAGCCTCGGCTGAAGTCCTAGTCCTCTATCAGCACTCGACGGGTAGGGCTCTAACTCGCCACGCCCTTGCCGCGATCCGCCTCAGGAGGAGCAGCAGCCGAAACCGAAGGCCGTGCAACAACAGTGGAAGAAAAGGGGTGTGAGAACTACTGTAAAAACAAGTAGTCCTCAGTGGGTGCCGCCCTAAACCTCATCGGTTCACCCACTAAGTCTACAGGGTAAGCAAGAATAGAAGAAAAGAAAGGAAACACTCTACTAGATGTCACTATACTATCCACTCTAACACTAGTCATCCGTAGAAGATGTAATCCGACCCAATCTCACGAGGACCGTGATACACCCGTCCCGCCCGTCGAAGCAACACTAACAACTACCCTGTGGGTAGCTAGTGGAGAGCGAGTCCAACCAGGACACAGCGACACCAACGCAAAAGCACTAAGCCTGACTCCGGAGTGGTACTCGGGGGCGCGACCCGGCCGAGTATGCAAGCGTATATCTGTCGAGCTCAATCAGGCTCTCACAGGCTAAAGTCAAGTAAACGGGATCCAACTAGTCTAACCACCAATAGGTTACGTGCCCGTGGCACAAACTGAAACTAAAATAGTAACCTAGGCCCACCGTCAACCCCGACAGTCCCCGACAACACGAAACAGCCTATACTCTGCTGTGAACTAAGCTCGGCATCCCAGCACGAGCATAATGCAAACTACACTACCCTGGGTATCCATCGCACTCACACAGCGACGATACAACACAACACGGCTCCTAGAGCTAAATCTGGTAGTGTGTAGCATACTAGACTTGTGCAAATTGCGAGGTTCGAGTATTTGACTTGAGTTCGGAGCCTTTCCACATTTTCTGGAAGGTCGCTGACAGAGTTCCGACCTATGGTTCGAACCCCAAGAATGATGATTTACATCTCGGCACCAAAATCCGAAAAGACGGATGTTTGGTCAGCTCTCGGGTTGAGATTTCTGGGCTTCGTACCGGTACAAATTCGTGACTATACCGGCACAGGCTAGATGGCTATACCGGTACAAAATGAATTTTGTACCGGTACAGATGGCCGATTGCTGGCAAACCCGAGGCTCGGGTTTGGCTGTTTCGTGGGGTCTGTACCGGTACAAAATGGATTTGTACCGGTACAATCTGGCAGTTTTCGAAAATCGAAGACTACAGGGGCTTTTGTGCGTTTGTGCCTTTTTATATCAGCAACCACGCCCCTTAGGGCTTCTTTTGTGCTGGGAACTCAGAGGAAATAGGTAAGGGAGCCCTCTATCTCCTCTTCTTGATTTCCTTTGGTTTGGTGGATTTGTAGAGGCTTGATCTTCTCCCTTTTGCTCTCTTTTGCTTGTTGGAGCTATTTCCACCATTAGAGAAGCTTGGAGCTTGGACTTGGAGCTTGTTGGGAGGAAGATCTCCACTTCTAGAGGATTTTGATCCTTGATTTGGAGCTTTTGAAAGGTAAGCATCCAATCATTTCCTCTAGATTTAGATTTGGGAGCTTTCTTTGAGTAGGAACCCTAGAAATGGGATTCTAGGGTTAGAATTGGGGATTTTCGATTCAGAGCTTTTAGAACCTAATTGATGGGTGTAGAACTCTCCTTTAGGTTGGATTTGAAGATCCTTTGAGTTGATTTGAGCTTTGGACAAGATTTTCTTGATCAAAGGTAATTTTCACCTCTTTTTCATGTGAATTTTGGATGATTTATTTAGATGCTTAGTCGAAGCTCGTATCCCTCTTGAAAATTATCTTAGGGTACTAGGAGCTTGAGGGGCAACTTCGTCCGACGAAACGAAAAGGATTTGAAGGATATCCGGTGGGTTTGATCTCACCGAAATGGGTGAACTCCTCCTATGTCTTCCCTTGGATTTTAAGACATGTTTATATGTTGAATTATGCTCTCTAGGACATGCTTGAATTTATGAGAACCTAAAATGACTATGTTATATATAGTGAAAATTATATGCTCTATGTAGTAGAGACATACATGTTGTTTTGGGCATAGTTGGTTAATTCGTTATGGCACATTAGGAAGCATGTTAGAGATTGATTGGCGAGATGATTTCTTGAGGGAACTTAGTAATTGGACTATATTTATAGAATCACACATGATTACCATCATGGCAATTGTTGGGGCAAGTAAATAGAACTTAATGTTCATACTTTATGCTTGAGTAGATATGAAACATGACAATGTGAGTTGTAACCTTGTGATTAAAAGATGTTAACCTTGAGGTTAATAGCATGCCTATGTGAATGAGACGTAGGCATGCATGAGACTTAGTGTTATTTGCCTTATACTTGTTGTAGACAAGATAATTGTGATAATGTGATATAGAGCATGATAAGATCATCATGAGGTAATTTGGTGCATATATTCTAGTAATATGACTAGCTTTGGCCATTGTGATCTTATATTCGATCTATGGATCGACGGATTAATTCCATATTTTAGATATGAGGAAATGTAATGTTAAGCCTTCGGGGCACCTTTATGTGAGATAATGGTATGTAGTATAAGTGACTTGAACTATTTTTCATTGTAGTGTTTATACACTTTATAGTGGGATGGACATGTGCTTTTCTAGTATTATGATACTTGTGAATATTTTATAGCTCTCTTGCTTATGGTATTGTTGGATATCTATTCGATAATTATTGAAAGTGCATGTCATGAACTCCTTGAAATCTTGTTTAAAGTAATGAATTATCCCAAGTAGGATAGTGTCATTTGAGTTGTACATGTTTTACACGTCGTGGGTTTTGGTAGAGACAAACCACCTAGTAGATGTAAACAAGTTGTGACATGTTGAGCTATTTTCCGACCGTCGAGTCGACGAGTGAGATTCTAAGTTTTAGACTTGATGATTGAGTATCCCAAATCGGGACCTTATGTTATGATTACGCTCGTTTGCCCTTGTGCTCATTCGCACTTGCTTGTGAGGGTCGCTCCCTACAAGCCGGCACTCCGGAGTGGGCCTGCGCGACACGTTCGCAACCGCTTGCAAGGGTCATACCCTACAAGCCGGCACTTCGGAGTGGGCCTTCACGACATGTTCGCCGTGCGGGACTGGGCGCCGAAAGTGGATTGCTGTGTTCTTGTGTCTCCTTTCTTGCGGGGAAAGTCGACGACCTCCACGGGGCCACCTAGGCATGGCACGAGCCGAAATGTTACATTGTGTACATTCCTTATGGATTGGGTTTTTGAGACTTCTCTTGACTTAGTATACAGTCATGGTTGGTGCATACATAGTGTATATCCATACATACGTTTGTTGCCTTAGATCACTACTTGATACATGTATAGTAGTTGGAAGCGTTAGAACATTATGTTATTGTCATCACTAGTGGTAAAACACTTATATATTTATGGACTAGCATGTATGCTTGGTAAAGAACAATGGAATACATAATTTACTTTATGTAGTAATATGGGCATTATGGTTGTGCATGTAATTAAATGTTAGCTTATTTTAATTATGCATGTTAATTGTTTTGGACATATGTTTGTGCCATTAAAAGTAGAATATCATGATTATGATAGTTAAACTCGTAGTAGAAGAATGAATATGATTAATTTCAGTTATGTACTCGTTTCTTATTTATCGCTTCTTACTTCCTTTTAGCATGCTTATTTTAGCCTAGTGGAGCATCTCATTGAGATCAGTAATTGCCCACTGGGAATTATTTTTGATAGTTCTCACGCCCTCTGTTTGTTGTTAATTTTCAGAGCCATCCGCATCGGGAGTGGCTAGGGATCGAGGCAAGGGTTTTGCCGCTAGGTAGAGCCCTACGGAGTTACTATAGTGGACCCGAAGTCATCTTTTCTTTTTGTACTTTTGGAAAAGATGTATTATGTATCTGTTTAGAGATTTGTATCGATTCTCGGATTTAGTTCTATACTTTGTATCACTTTTGTGGATCTTTTATGTTAGAACTTAGTGGTTTTATATTACTCGCTCGATAGCCTTATTAGGATTACTCTCTCTTTCTTTCCATGTTTATTAGTAGACGCCTTGTGTGCATCGTGTTTGTTTGGTGTACACGGCGGGTGCATTGCAACGTCTTGGGTGGGCTTCCGCTAGGCCCGGGGCGTGACAGATTAATATGGTATCAGAGCCTATGGTTGAGTCTTAGGGGACCTAGCAACCTTAGGCTGGTTGGACGCTAAGAGATAGGAACGAGAGAGACGGGGTCTTTGGGACCATTTGTGAGCGAAAGTATCATGATTGGGTTGTCTTTATAACTCCAAAAGTGTTGGAGTTGGATCGAAGTGAAAGGCATCTATGTTCTTGCAGGATCACGTTGGCGGCTGACAACGTGATATCAAGAAATAGTTGGAAGTCACTTCATTACTTTCGCATGATTAGGGTATTGTGTCATTGAGTGGGGCTGCGTCAGCATGGGTTGTTTTAACTCGTGCTTGTTATGTTTGTTGCAGCTTGTGACGCCGACAACACCGCGATGGCAGCCGAGGCGACCAGGACCGGGGAGCCTACATCACCCCGCTCCAGCGAGATTCGGGAGTTGAAGGAATAGATGGCCGCTTTGGTCAGCGTGGTGGAGCGACAGGCGAGCGTGGTGCTACTACAGGCTAAAGCTTTACGCCGCCAGGACGAGGGAATCGGACGATTGGAGAACCTGCTGAACCAGCAGACGACTGACCTCGGGAGACCCCATGAGGGTTTGGGTCGAGCCTCATTTGTGGGTAAAGGCGTGGACACCAGAGTGGCAGAGGAGACCACCAAGAGCAAGGAGCTACATGTCGGCGAATCGCCGAAGAAGGTAAAGAAGAACCGAGGTCGGGGACGCAGTTCTTTCTACGGGAGAAATCCGCCAAGATATCCCAGGAGCCAGAGCCAGTCGTGAGGACGAGGCTCATCTGAACCGCATGGAGGACCAGATCGTCGCCAGGTTCTGAGTTGCGTGATTTGCAGTGGTCGTCACTACCCACGGCAGTGCCCGCATAATCGGGGCAGGTGCTACTTGTGTGGCCAGGTGGGCCATTTTCGACAGGATTGCCCGAGAAGTGGCGGGACTACGGGAGCGTCGGCGCCAACGTCGACACGAGAGACATCCGGTGGAAGTGTTCCTACGGACTTCAGGAGTGGACGTGGACGAGAGAGCTACTGCGGGTAGCATGTCTTACGGTGCTTTAGAAATCCACGGTTGTAATGATTGCATCTTTTGCACCCTTCGATCGGCTGTTCGCCGAGTTGTTTACATTGACTCTTCGCGATGCATGTAGGATGATTGGATGGTTGGGTGTGTTGTTTTACCACCCTACCGTGAGAGAGAGTTTTTGTGCGCAAGCGAAATGGATTGGCCACGTCTGTGTGGGATAGTCGTGGGTACTTGGTACCCATAGTCGTGCGAGCTGAATTGACTCGCCTTAGGGACTTGAGCACTATTAGTGCACCTTATGGTTGTGATTCCGCTGGTTGTGATGGTTTTCCTCCCTACCTAAAATCAGGTAGTTTTGGAGTGGATTTGGGGCCTAATTGGCCGATGACCGTTGGTTATTCGAGGATCCTCAGAACGAAGCATATCGCTTGAGTAGTGGTTGTTGTTTCCCGACTGAGTCACAAATTGTGAGTCCAGTTGGCGGGAAAGTTGGTACTTAGAGTTCGTTTTCGCCGTGATACGCTCTCACTTGATGTGAGACCTGTTGGGGTCGTGTTGACTGTGCGTCGACAATCGTGATCTAAATCGGAACACGATTGAGATTTTGGACCCGAGTTGAGGCTCGTTGATTCGTTCAATTGGCCTTGTGAGTGGATGTACTCTGTAAGAATGGATACAATCTGAGTATCACCGTTTTGTAGGGGAGTTTGAGGTTGTACATCAAACGGATGTTGCTGTTGGGTTGAGACACCACAAGAATTATTGTGTTGTCACCTAAATTTGTAGTACTCCACCAGTGCTAAGGACTCGTGGAATAGTCATTCCAAGCCCTTCTGGATGGATTGTGGAATCGGAGGCTGTTGGCCGTGAGTATCTTGTTGAGAATAAGTGAAGACTGACTACGTCAGCTGATGGACGAGACCGAGATTATGGAATTGATGTTACCGTGGCGGTTAGACGAGAAGCTCGGGTTAGCCATAATTATAATCTTTACACAATATGGATTGATAGAGAACTTTCTAATGAAGTTTGAGTGGACTACTCTCTATCATTTAAGTTGGAATCTATAGATGGTGGACACCTGGAAAACCCAATGCTAAAGAAGGCATTGAGGACGAGAATTTTGAGTGATACTACACGAGCTGCTGAGTGGCTAAGGTCAAGAGTTAATCTCCTGAACACAAGTCCTTAGCCTGGGCCCGTGAAGAGTTTATTTGGACACCGGGTTGAGCTATTGAGGAAAAAAAAAGCTCCATGTGAACGACGGTTGTGAAGACTCCCTCGATTGAGGCCAAGAGTATTGGATCAACGAGATGACTAGAGGAAGTCAAGAAGACTTTAAGTGTTAATCCCTATGATGACATAGGATGGATATTGAGGCTATTACCTCCTTAACGGAATTAAGATCGAGGAGGAAGCATTGTGATGCCAGACCATAGGATGAAATCCAATGATTATCATTGGTGAGCTGTTGGGATGATTTGTTGATCTTTGATCCCTGTTGGAGTGGAATTGCACTTATTATGCAAACTCTGGATGAGGTTTGACCTTGTGCGGAAGATCATAGTCAGAAACTGATTGATGACCAGCTGAACACTCCGGTGGAGTTTCGATGGATTATTTGACGGGTATAATTTCCGGAATCCTTCATGGATAGTACTAGTATATCCTCCTTGGAAGGATATATGATAGAGTTCCTTGTATAAAGACAAGTTAAAGCAGAGCTTGATTTCGCCATCGATTTGGTTGAGGAATGTGAGGGTTAGAACTTAGCCTTTGGGAGCTTTCGGATTCTTTGGGACCAGCTGAGAAACGGGTTTGGTCATGTACGATAGTTATGAGACTTGTCTATGAAGAGCGGAGCTCGAGGAGTCGTGATAGAAGAGGCTTGCTTTTCGCCGTACCTTGGAGCCGCGGGATTCTGCGATGTTTGTGCCTTGGAGCAATTCACCAATCCGGGGACCTTACGGTCTAGTTTGTGCACTGATAGAGTGTACCTGCCATTCCCTTTAGATGGGTTGGTGTTGTGGGTGATCCGCAGTTTCGCGGACGAAACTCCTTTTTAGGAGGGGAGAATGTAGCATACTGGACTTGTGCAAATTGCGAGGTTTGAGTATTTGACTTGAGTTCGGAGCCTTTCCACATTTTCTGGAAGGTCGCTGATAGAGTTCCGACCTATGGTTCGAACCCCGAGAACGATGATTTACATCTCGGCACCAAAATCCGAAAAGACGGATGTTTGGTCAGCTCTCGGGTTGAGATTTTTGGGCTTTGTACCGGTACAAATTCGTGGCTATACGGTACGGGCTTGATGGCTATCTTAGGTACAAAATGAATTTTGTAGAAGTACGGATCGATTCTTTGGCAAACCCGAAGCTCGGGTTTGGGCATTTCGTGGGGTCCGTACTGTATAAAATGGATTTGTCTTAGGTACAAGTGGCGATTTCGAAGCTGCAGGGTCTTTTGTACGTTTGTGCCTTTCTTATATCAGCAACCACGCCCCTTAGGGCTTCTTTTGTGCTGGGAACTCAGAGGAAATAGGTAAGGGAGCCCTCCATCTCCTCTCCTTGATTTCCTTTGGTTTGGTGGATTTGTAGAGGCTTGATCTTCTCCCTTTTGCTCTCTTTTGCTTGTTGGAGCTATTTCCACCATTAGAGGAGCTTGGAGCTTGGACTTGGAGCTTGTTGGGAGGAAGATCTTCACTTCTAGAGGGTTTTGATCCTTGATTTGGAGCTCTTGGAAGGTAAGCATCCAATCCTTTCCTCTAGATTTAGATTTGGGAGCTTTCTTTGAGTAGGAACCCTAGAAATGGGATTCTAGGGTTAGAATTGGGGATTTTCGATTCGGAGCTTTTAGAACCTAATTGATGGGTGTAGAACTCTCCTTTAGGTTGGATTTGAAGATCCTTTGAGTTGATTTGAGCTTTGGACAAGATCTTCTTGATCAAAGGTAATTTTCACCTCTTTTTAATTTGAATTTTGGATGATTTATTTAGATGCTTAGTCGAAGCTCGTATCCCTCTCGAAAATTATCTTAGGGTACTAGGAGCTTGAGGGGCAACTTCGTCCGACGAAACGAAAAGGATTCGAAGGATATCCGGTGGGTTTGATCTTACCGAAATGGGTGAACTCCTCCTATGCCTTCCCTTGGGTTTTAAGACATGTTTATATGTTGAATTATGCTCTCTAGGACATGCTTGAATTTATGAGAACTTAAAATGACTATGTTATGTATAGTGAAAATTATATGCTCTATGTAGTAGAGACATACATGTTGTTTTGGGCATAGTTGGTTAATTGGTTATGGCACATTAGGAAGCATGCTAGAAATTGATTGGCGAGATGATTCCTTGAGGGAACTTAGTAATTGGACTATATTTATAGAATCACACATGATTACCATCATGGCAATTATTGGGACAAGTAAATAGAACTTAATGTTCATACTTTATGCTTGAGTAGATATGAAACATGACAATGTGAGTTGTAACCTTGTGATTAAAAGATGTTAACCTTGAGGTTAATAGCATGCCTATGTGAATGAGACGTAGGCATGCATGAGACTTAGTGTTATTTGCCTTATACTTGTTGTAGACAAGATAATTGTGATAATGTGATATAGAGCATGATAAGATCATCATGAGGTAATTTGGTGCATATATTCTTGTAATATGACTAGCTTTGGCCATTGTGATCTTATATTCGATCTATGGATCGACGGGTTAATTCCATGTTTTAGACATGAGGAAATGTAATGTTAAGCCTTCGGGGCATCTTTATGTGAGATAATGGTATGTAGTATAAGTGACTTGAACTATTTTCCATTGTAGTGTTTATACACTTTATAGTGGGATGGACATGTGCTTTTCTAGTATTATGATACTTGTGAATATTTTATAGCTCTCTTGCTTATGGTATTGTTGGATATCTATTCGATAATTATTGAAAGTGCATGTCATGAACTCCTTGAAATCTTGTTTAAAGTAATGAATTATCCCAAGTAGGATAGTGTCATTTGAGTTGTACATGTTTTACACGTCGTGGGTTTTGGTAGAGACAAACCACCTAGTAGATGTAAACAAGTTGTGACATATTGAGCTATTTTCCGACCGTCGAGTCGACGAGTGAGATTCCAAGTTTTAGACTTGATGATTGAGTATCCCAAATAGGGACTCTATGTTATGATTACGCTCGTTTGCCCTTGTGTTCGTTCGCACTTGCTTGTGAGGGTCGCTCCCTACAAGCCGGCACTCCGGAGTGGGCCTGCGCGACACGTTCGCAACCGCTTGCAAGGGTCATACCCTACAAGCCGGCACTTCGGAGTGGGCCTTCGCGACATGTTTGCCGTGCGGGACTGGGCGCCGAAAGTGGATTGCTGTGTTCTTGTGTCTCCTTTCTTGCGGGGAAAGTCGACGACCTCCACGGGGCCACCTAGGCATGGCACGAGCTGGAATGTTACCTTGTGTACATTACTTATGGATTGGATTTTTGAGACTTCTCTTGACTTAGTATACAATCATGGTTGGTGCATACATAGTATATATCCATATATACGTTTGTTGCCTTAGATCACTACTTGATACATGTATAGTAGTTGGAAGCGTTAGAACATTATGTTATTGTCATCACTAGTGGTAAAACACTTATATGTTTATAGACTAGCATGTATGCTTGGTAGAGAACAATGGAATACATAATTTACTTTATGTAGTAATATGGGCACTATGGTTGTGCATGTAATTAAATGTTAGCTTACTTTAATCATGCATGTTAATTGTGTTTGGACATATGTTTGTGCCATTAAAAGTAGAATATCATGATTATGATAGTTAAACTCGTAGTAGAAGAATGAATATGATTAATTTCAGTTATGTACTCTTTTCTTATTTATCGCTTCTTACTTCCTTTTAGCATGCTTATTTTAGCCTAGTGGAGCATCTCATTGAGATCAATAATTGCCCACTGGAAACTATTTTTGATAGCTCTCACGCCCTCTGTTTGTTGTTATTTTTCAAAGCCATCCGCATCGGGAGTGGCTAGGGATCGAGGTAAGGGTTTTGCGGCTAGCTAGAGCCCTACGGAGTTACTATAGTGGACCCGAGGTCATCTTTTCTTTTTGTACTTTTGGAAAAGATGTATTATGTATCTGTTTAGAGATTTGTATCAGATTCTGGATTTAGTTGTATACTTTGTATCACTTTTGTGGATCTTTTATGTTAGAACTAAGTGGTTTTATATTACTCGCTCTGATAGCCTTGTTAGGATTACTCTCCCTTTCTTTCCATGTTTATTAGTAGACACCTTGTGTGCATCGTGTTTGTTTGGTGTACACGGCGGGTCTGTGCACGTGCCGGTGGGCTTCCGCTGGGCCCGGGGCGTGACATAGTGTATGCATATGTCGATCCAAACGTGGTTTTCTCCTAAGTCAAATCCAAGTCCAACATGTATGAAATAAACTTGCTAAACATGCTCCCAATTCAGATAATAACCATGCTATAATCCTTGAATTCGAGCTAAGGTTTAACATTCAATAATTAAACTTTACATGTCGACTACTTGCAGTTAGGAGTAAACCGATGAAAACCCACCTCAACGCTAACTCCTGGCAGCGAAGGGGTCCTCGAAGCAGCCTCGATCTCCTGCTGGTTCGACGAGCTCCTCCAGAACCGAAGAACCGCCAAGCTCTATACACAGAAATCCACAATTAATACCAATTTCAGCATTCAAGCTTGAATTAGCTCGATTCCAATGTCGACACTCACCTAGAGGTTTCCAAATATGGTGAGTCAAGTCCCAAAACCAGAGAATGCAGTGGGATGGTGCGTTCCAAGTTCAAAATCCAAACCCTTCAATAATTTGTACTAAGAGAAACTCAAAAGCTCACAATTCTGTCAAGTCCAACAACAGCTAAGTGAAATAGGATTTCGACTAAGCAAACCTGCTCCAAATTCGCCAATCAAGGGCTCTCTCGATTCCTCTCGAAGTCTCGAATCTGGCGAACCAAGTTTCGCTGAATTCCAACGCTCCTACATGGAGAACGAGCCAAAACGCTGCGAGTCGTCGCCGGAAAACTGCAGAATCAGCACTAAGCTCGAAAATAACAGGAGGTTGCGGCAGTAGAAATAATCCCGACGAGCTACTCACCTCTGGAAACGCTCAAGAACGGTCGCAACGTCGAAGACGGCAGAATCCCGCGCTCGCCCGGCTCCCTCACAGCACCACAATGTCGACGCACTCTCGATCGGCTCCGCGGCGTGACGTCGGCGAAGTCTGCACTTCCGAGCTCCTCCACCCAACCGGCCAAGCTTAGAGAGGGAAGAAGAAGATGAAGAAGAAGAAGAAGAAGAAGAAGCTGCTGTGAAAGTCCCTCTCTCTCTCTCCATACGTGTAGGTAGTATGGGGGCTGGGTGACACAACCAAAGCAGCAAATTACCAAACTGCCCATTGTTCACCTACCAAAGTGTACCGGTACACGGGCAGTTGTAAGACGAGATGGGTCAACCCGAGAGCAATGCGCGCTATACCTGGTATTCCCCTGGTGACTATACCCAGATAGCCATCAAGCTTGTAGGTACAACTCAGACTTGTACCGTACAACTCGGGACTTGTACCGTATACTTTATAGAAAACTGCTATTTCGCAGATTTTCTAAGTCTGCATTGCTCTCGTGTTCCCGCCGAGTCCGTTTGGCATCGTATCTCGCATCGGCTTGTCCCGACACTCACCTCGGGCGACAAGCCCGTGAGTGTAAACCACCACATCATATCCAAACACGATTAATGGTTCACCGTGAAGGACACGAGAGAATAATTCACCATATCCAAATACAGTGAATCAAGTATTCAACTTAATCTACCACCATGCCCACATGATACTTGCATGGTGGGGATAGAATCAATCTTACAATATAAATTTTTTTTTTCCGAAGGAGCTAAATGCAAAAAAAAAACCTTGTTACTCTATAAAAAATTTTAACTTATAAATAATTTTTAAAAAAATTTATTTGAATAATTAACTTTTTTATTACTAGATTGAAAAAATAAAATACATGATGAATCGTTCACCGTCGTTTTTATATTATTATCATTTTTTTATATTATAAAAATTTTATGATGCGTCTAAGATTTTATTGTGGTTATTAATAAAAAAATTTGATGTAAATAGATTATTAAGATTTTACATAATATGTTGAAATCTTTATATTGGTGTTCAAATTATATATGAAATATAGTAGTAAATCATTCACCATTTTGTTTTTTAAGGAAAGGACGATAAATCATTTACCATCTTTAAAAAATAAACTGCCAATTTATTTATCATCTTCTAAATTGCATTAAAGTCGATAAATGATTTATCGTATTTTAATTATTTTTCCAATAGAAGGGTATTTGGTCAATTATGAATTTTTAAAGGGTTAAAATAATAAAATAAAATTGAAAGGGAAAGTAATGTACAAAGTAATTCTATCAATGCACCTTGAGATTTATAAGCCTCTCATTGTGTATATTAACTTAGTACAATACATCTTTTTAACTTCAAATAATATAATCTTACTTTCTAAATTTCATATTGCTAGAATTCATCCATTAATTTTATCAATTTTTACTAAATTTTTTTAAAGAAGTAAATTTTAGGATCTAAAAAATATAAGATATACACAGAGTTTATATGTTGTGACACCCCAATAATTTTAGATCGGAAGGGAATAGGGTTATCATTAGGTTTATAAGAGAACTCCACCTTAGTAATAACTAGTATAGAACCCGCGCTTCGCCGTGGTTGTAAGGACTGAGATTTTGACAGTGCAATTAGACTCTTTGTTGACGATGTTTATGTGTGTAATTAAATTACATAAGCACTCGTCAAGTTTCAGGAGAAAATGAGCTAAATTGGAGAAGTTACGCGATTATTAGTTTTCACTTAAAGTGAATAGTAACCCGGTTTTTCGGTGAAGCCACGGAGTAGAGTGGGCTTTTGGCGCGTATCGGACTCCGTTCATAGCGATCCAATAGCTCGTTTTGACCGGTTCAGCTATTCTGGAACCAATGACATTGACGGATTTTAGATCTGATGCACGGTTTTCGAGAAAATCTGAAAATACATATTTCTTATGTATTATGCGTCATTTTGGCCTTTTGGAGAGAAAGTGGATTTCGTCGCGAATCCATAGTCGATTGAGGTGAACCAAAATCGTAGCTTTGTTGTCTTCATTGTGCTGATCGTACTGGTGTGATCCGTTCGCAAATCTGACGGACGGATCTACGGATATTACACGTTGATCGAGGAGAGGTCGATGATGGCAAATTGGTATTTTGGCAAAAGGTGCGACATTTTATGTACCGTTTTGCGTGAGATCATACGTGGAGGGGTATTTGCGCATTTTACACGTGCTATGAGGGACCCAGTACTAAATACTGGAGTTCGGGGGGCTAACTCGCAAGGTTTCACCATGGTATATATAGTGAACTTTAGGGTTTCTTTCATCTAACCCTAACCCTAGCTAGCCCTCAACTACCCTAGTCGCACCCTGCCATCTCCATTCGCCCTCGCCGCGCCACGGCCGTCGTCGATCAGCTCGGCGCTAGCCGCCGCACGCCGGCAGCTACCTAGCTACCCACCTTAATTCTCTCTCTCTCTCTCTCTCTCTCTCTCTCTCTCTCTCTCTCGGGTTGAGAAGGGGGCCCGAGGCCGCATGGCCTCCATGTTCTCTGCCGCGATGCCCCGACCCCCGGCGAGCCTCCCCGCCGACCGCCGTCGCATCTGCGCGGCTCGCCGCCGCTACATCCTCGCGCCCGGCTTGGCCAAGCCTGTGCCGAGCGGATCGTGCGGCCTCTTCTCCGCGTCGCGACCACTTGGAGTCGCTCCCGCGGCCTTCCTCGGACCTCACCGACCTTCCGCCGCCGTGCCGCGCCGCGCCGCCTCGCCGCCGCCGCCCCTGCACGTGCAAAGCGAGGCAAGCCCGCGTCACCTACCCTCGCGCCGTCGCCGCTTCCAGCCGCCACCCGAGGTGAGGATCACACTTCTCACCTCCCCTGCACCCAACCCTGGCAAGCGCGCACCTCGCCGTGCCGCCGGAAGCCGGCCGGAGCAACCTTGCTCCGGCCAAGCCCGAAATGGGGCTTATTGTGGATGGGTTACTGTTCTGACCTTTCTGAGACATCCCGATCTTTATGAAAGGGAGCACGATGATCGTGACTAATTGCTGATCATCGTGCTCACCTTAGATTTTGTCGGGAAAGCCTCATTTCGCTGGTTCGGTGATGTCGGTCCTTTTTGGGCCTTTTGGTTGTTATCTCTGGTTTGCCTGCGATGTTTCGGCAACCCGGGGCTATTTCGATGCCTCCGGAGGTGAGCACGGTGATTGTTGTTCAGTGCTGATCACAGTGCTCACCTAATTTAGGGCCAACAAACCCCCGGTTAGCGAGATAAGCATACTTTTCGTGCTGTGCGCGCAGTTTGCAGATCTTTGAGTCGCTCCCGCGATCTCCACAGTGGTCGGCAGTGCTCCGAAAGGTGAGCACGGCCTCTGGCACGCCGAGACCTATCAGCGAGTGTCCCGGTTTGACTGAATGACTTCTGGTTTGTGTAGACGGACCATAAAAGTGCCGAAATCACATGAAATAATGTGATTTTGGGTATTCGGGAGGACTTTTATGCAATTGTGCACCTTGGGGCCACTGTGGGCGGTGTGTTTGACTTCTGGACTGATTGTCCATGATTCGGTAGCTTTTGCGGAAATCGAGAAATCGATTTCGGTGCGTTTTTCGGCAAAATTCGCCGAAAGAACGCGGATTCGGGTTGGTTTTCTTCCGACGGGGTTTGGTTGTCGAGTCAGTGGTTATTAGTGGTGGGTTAGACACTAACCCGGTGGACCTCCCTTAGGTCCGGTTGACATTCTTTTGCAGTAAGGAGACAGACGCGACATCCTTACAGGTGGGTACTTCGATCCGACGTCGGTACAGTGGTGCACGCTCGGTGATGGTTTCTTACCTTGCTCTCTCGTGGTTATTATTACCTATATATATTGAGCCTTGCACCCTTGTTATTCCATTATACTCTACTCGTTGTCTGCATGCTTAGTATCCTGAGTAGCAGTAGAGTAGTTCTATTTATATTCCGTATCTGTTGACCTAGTTGGTCGATTCTCGTACTTCATATCAGTATCGTAGTCTCTACATGTCAGTTGATTGTTTATCGTTTGTTTATCGTATCTCGTTGATTGCATTTGGATAGTTGTGGATAGACATGTAGAGCAGGTTGCATATATATTATATCTTTGTGGACCTTGGGTCCAGGCAACACATCGACTTTTTTGTCATGTGTTTCGATCTGGTTGATCGTGGTTCGGCGTTGTATGCCCTTGCAGCTGGCTTCGGCCAAGGCACCGGTCTTTTTTTGCCGGTTTTTGTTTTGAGCATATCAGCATGATTTAGTCACAGCACTGTGTATTCTAGACACCAGGTTGGTTTGGCCACCAGCCAAGGGGGTGTACGTATCCGGATAGGTCGTCGGTGATGCATGCAAAGCTTACAGTGTCTGCTTTGTGACAGGCAACGCTTGAGGTCTGCGGACCGATATAGCAGGTTAGATTGGGTATATTTGGACTTCTTGTCTGGTTGACGCATATAGCTATAGTAGCGGTTGTTTCTGGTATACCTTCAGTTCTTTCTTTACACTTGTTGTGCTACTATAGTTTCGTTGTATGTATACATTCAGTTCCTCTTTACAGTAGCGGTAGTTGTTCTTATACATCTTGTTCATGTATTATTGTTGCTACTGTATCTAGTATTTCACTTACCCATATTGTTGTTTATCTCTTCCTGATCCGGTGAGTACTCGCCTTCATCGGCTTGCGGTACCCACTGGGAGGGAGAGACATGTTTACATATTCTCACCCCCACACCATTTTTCAGGTATTGCGGGCGGTGAGAGTTGAGACGAGACGTGAGACGCGTTCGTAGTGGTCGCTAGAGCTTCCGACCCAGTTTGTTGGTTTAGTCCCTACCCTGTTTACTTTTGTTATTAATAGCTTGATATTTCATGGTCCAGTTGGTTTATGTTATTTGAATTCATGTTGTTTGAATGAACTATAGAATTTGTGGATTTTGTGAAAAGAAAAAAGGTCTTCTACCCCTCGTGGTAGTGTATTTTCAAAAGATAAAGAGGTCCCATGTAGGAACAGCTTTTAAAAGGTATTATGTGGATTTATGATTTAATAAATGAATATGAACTGTGGTGAATGGTGTATGTGAATGTATAAGCTGTTGATTGTTCGTATGTTCATTCGTTGTGGTTGTTTCCTGGTTGTATTATAATACTCTGTACTTGTCGACGGCGTGCAAATACAGGGGAGACTCTGTCCGTGTGAACAGTGGACTTCCTGTATTTGTGGCGGATCTGGCAAACCCTGGGGGTCAGGTTTTTTTTTAAAAAAAAATTTCGATGTGTTTTTAACTACAAAGAGACCCCGGGGCGTGACAGTGGTTAACGATTAATTTTATATCATAGTTAAATAAAATTATAATGAAACAGTTAAGTAGAAATATAAAACAAAAAAATTATAGTTAAAAAAAAGTAAACAAAAAAAAGGTTTTTCTACATGTGTTTTTTTTTTAAAACCAAGATAAGAAGAAGAATACATGCCTCGAAAGAAGTTGTGGAGCATGTGATCATTTTTTATTTAACAAAAAGAGACTTACCGAGATATTGTATTTTTACAATGTGGTTAAGAAAAATTATGATTAAATAAAGTAAAAATGGATCATATACTCTAAAAAGTTACGACAAAAAAAAAAACAAAAATTAAAGAAGAAAAAAATAATCAGAGGTTTACCTAGATAATAATACTTTCTATTATAAAAATAAAAGCATTTTGAACTTTTTGTTGAGAAAAAATAATAAAAAAATATATAATATCATAAATAAAAAAAATAAAAAGATAATAAGTTGTGATCTCTTGTTCTTTTAGTGTATATGAGATCTTTAAAAATAAAAAAATGAGATTATTATCTAAAATATTTAAAAGTTTTAAAAATAAATTAGATTATTATATATTTTAAAGTTTTATAATAAAAAAAATAAATTAGATTTAAAAAAAAATGTTAAAATCCACCTCTCTGTATATACAGGGAAAGAAGACAAAAAAACAAACAAATAAACAAACAAAAAACAAAAAAACAAAAGGAAAAAAGAAAAAAGCAAAAAAACTCCGCAAAAAGCCTCCCCGACCCCCCCAATCGCCGTCGCAGCCCCGGCCTCGCAGACGGTCTCGCGAAGATTCCGCGGCCGGATCCGGTGCTCAAGTGCCGTGGTGCGACTCGACCAACACCAAGTCCCGCTACTTCAACAACTACTCCCTCTCGCAGCCGCGCTATCTCCACCCACGCGCCGGCCCTTCCCTTGGCGGCGGACATCTCCGCCCTCGACGGTCCCGCGGCCTGCAACAGCGGCCACGGAGAGGGGAAGATCCCGGGAATAAAATAGAGGATGAGAGAGAGAGAATGGGAGAGGAAGAATGAGAGAGAAATAGAGAGAAGAGAGGATGAGAGAGAGAAGGGGGAAGACCTCGGGGATAAAAGAGATGATGAGAGAGAGAAAGAGAGGGGGGAGGACCTGGGAATAAAAAGCTGTCTTGGAAAGAGAGGAGAAGGGAAGAGAGAGATAGCATGGAAGAGGAAAAAAGTGAAACGGCTGGGCGTAAATCTCGGGAAAACCTCAGGAAAAGAAGATGTCTCAGGATCGAAGAAGAGACGCCTCGAGAAGGAGCAGCCTTCTCGGAAAGGAGCGACGCCTCGGGAATGAGGCATTTTACGTTGGATTTTATTAGAGAGAAAGCAGCAAAAAAATGAAAGGACGCCACGTCACTTGTCAAAACCATCAAATTATGCATTTGTATGGATAATTGTGTTTAAGCATTTTCGACTGATGGTTTGAGCCCAATGAGTTATTATTGCTTGTGGATTGGGTCGTTATATTTGGTATCTGAGCCAGTTCACCAGCGGGAACATCGCCCGGTGATCTTAGGCTTTAGGGTTGTGTGCGTTTAGAATCGACAAGGACGTCGGTGGCCTAAACAGGATGGTTCCTAGTAATAATAACTAGGTTTGGACCCAATAAGCTATTATTGCTAGTGGATTCGGTCGTTACATATGTAGCATTCTCTATTAACTTATCAATATTTTTTTTAATAGAAACTCAAAAGGGGTTGTTTCAACCTTTGTTTTGAACAGTGTAAGATGTTAAAATTTTTCTTTTGTAAATTGTTCAATGCTATTTATACACCCTATACTTTGTGGAAAAAATCTAAAATTTTATGTTGAATTTCTTTATTCTTTTATTTGTTATAATGGTATTATTTATTCCTTTTACATAATATTTATTTATTTATTTTATTCTTTTATTATTATGTAATTAATGAACATCCACTTCAAGTGCAAAAATTCGAACAAAAATTTACTGGGCATCCGTGCCCAAACAAGGTGTACGGGCGCCCATCACCACCGCCGCTTTCCCCTTTCTCTCTCTCTCTTTCTAAAAACCGAAGCCCACAAATTTTTTATTATTTTGTTTTTTTGCCGTTTCGAAGGACACCTCACACCACGCGGCACCCATTGGTATCGTCCCCAAAACAAAATTGTTTGGGGACGATGCCCACCAAATTTTTGTCCCGAAAATTCCACGCTTGCTTGCTTCAATTACAGACGTTTTGCGTGTGCATTAAATGGACGTTCCACGTGTGTGCAACAAGTGGAGTTAATTGTGGCTCCAACATTTGAATCCCTTTTTTCACTTTATATTGAACTCTACTGTTCATAGGTGCATCATACAGAGATTTATTTTAGAAAAATATATTCAAGATTTATTCTCTCTTTCTATTTCGGATAGCTCATTAAGAAAGACATCAGGAAACTCCCAAGCCATCGAAATCTCCTTCAAAATCGGTGTCGAGCGGTGGGCATGGTCTACCGAAAGCCAAGTAAGCCATGCACCCACCAGTCATCAATACCTAGCCTCGGAAGCAAAAATAGTACCGGCAAAGAAGGTACTCTTACATGAAGCATAAATACAGACTGCCCCGCCAGGTGTGCCAAAGGACACCATTTGCTGCACACAGTCAATAGTAGCACGGTGCTTGGTGAGCCAGTCCATCCCAAGCACCACGCCAAACTTCTTGAGTGGTATAAGTACCAAATCTGCTAGAAATACACGGTGGTCCAATTGTACCAGGCACGACTGAACACACTCCTCTCGTTGATATGGTGTTTAGAGTACTTACACTGGAAGGATGGTGCCTAAATGCCCCGTTCACGATACCATGGTCTCGCACAAAAGAACATGCAATAAAAGAAAGAGATGCACCAGTATCTAAAAGAGTTGTACCTCAAATGACGAAAAATGGAAGTTATATCTGCAATGACGTCAACCGGCTGATCGCCCTCCTAGCGTGTCATGACGTAGATGCATCCACCGGTGGCCTGGCGCGCCCCCTCTTCCTGACGGGATGTCGAGGGACGCCTAGATGTAGAGGACGCTACACTGCCATGATTTTGTCGTAGGGTAGCTGGAGTAGATGTCACTGTTGATGCAGTGCTAGCCCATTGGGGCAGTTGGCTCGAAGGTGCCCTGGCTGTCCATATTTAAAGCAATAGTTGTGGCGCGAGGGCACCCATTGACTTTATGACCCTTGCCGTAGAAGACACAAGCCCCGATGCTCTACTTCTGGAATGTTTCAGGGGCACTCCTTGCCCCCGACTGTGACTCTTTATTGCCAGATTGACCATCCCCAGAATTCTCATGAGTCCGCTTCTTATCCGTGCCTTTGTCTATCCTTTCGCGCTCGGCGCGCATTACCACAATTCCACGCTCCACCAATGTGGTGCTATCCATGTTCTCCCAGAACGTCTTGAGATCTTCCTGGTACACAACCTAATAGATATTCAATCAAAGATCGTCCACGAACATTCTACACTTATGCTTCTCGCTCTGAACGTGTTGGATACAATCTAGATAGATCCTTGGGGCTACCCCACAACTTACAATGACAAGAGACTCCGAAGTTGACTATTTTTCTGTTGGAGGTGTACTACTCAATTTCTATGGATGAAAAGAATGACAACCTTCACATTTTATCGGGAACACTTGTGCCATAAATGTTTCTAAAACCCTGTTCTACATTCGATCTAAACATATTGAACTAAGATATCATTTCTTAAGAGAATTGGTCGAATCAATTATACTTCAACTCGAATATATTCATCTAGACACATTCTATGAGCCAATATTTAAAATGGACAATTATGCATCATTTTTTTTATTGCTTGCTAGATTTTATGGACGTGTTGTGCTTATGTCTTGTTTTTGGAACCGTTTAACTTCCTTATTTTCCGAAATCACAATAATATGTTCTCTGTAGCATATCGAACTTCTAAAGTCTTGAAGTTACGAGGTATGTTGGCTTAGAAGGCCATAGGAATGGTTCCGGCGAAGTCTGGAAGCTTTCGGGTGTTTTCGATGCACTAGGTGCGAGAACGAAGCCCGAAAGGCTATCTTGGGCCATGAGCTAAATCCGGCACTTGCGCGGATGAAATGATGATGTGGACATGATCTAAATCATGTTTGGAGAGTCTCGGTTCGATTTGAAACGAATCGGAGGTCAAACGGGCCAAAAGTGAGTTGGAACGGAGAAGAAACGAAAAAAGCTGAAAATTTGGCTAAGTCCTTTGAGTGGGCTAGAGGACACTGCGAGGTCGGGACATTGACCAAATGTCTGGACATCCAATGTCCGGACAATGGTGGATGTCCGGACCCCGTAAGCTAGAAAATGGAGAAAAAGGGCCCTGCGTAGGCCAGGTCGGGACATTGATGAATGTCCGGACAACCAAGGTCCGGACATTGATGAATGTCCGGTCTCAGCAGCCCGAAAATGCCCAGTTTGGGCTATTTCAAATATTGCAAAGTTGAGGGGCCTTGTTGCAATTTGGTAGGGGGTTATGTGATTAGAGAGTGTTAAAACCCTCTCTCTCTCTCTTTCTCCCTCACAGATCTCTCTCTCCCTCTCTCTCTGTGTTCGACCAAAGGGAAAGAAAGAAAGAGAAGAAGAAAAGAGAGGAAAGAAGAAGAAGAAGAAGATGGAGATGATGAAGGGGATGATGGTGGAGATCACTATGGGCCTCTTCTTCCTCTTCCTTGTGCAAGAGAGCTTCATGGAGAGGTAAGCTTGTGCTCTCTCTCCCTCCTCTCATGGTAAATCTTCTAGGTAGTGGGTTTCTAAACCCTAAACCTTGGATTATGATCTCCTTACAAGTGTAGGAGCATAGTAGCAGAACACATGAAAACCATGTTTTCTTCGTAGAGCACTAATGGTGGATTTCTAGGGTTTGCTCTAAACACCCTAGAATTGGTTCTAGTACTCCTAGATGAGTTCCTAGATGTTGGACAAGCTCTTGTTTGCTTGTTCTAGAGATCGAATCGGCGGATTTTGCAAAAATGCAAAACCTAGGGTAAAAAGGGGGTTTTAGAAATCGATGAGATTGATCTCATTTGACCCTATAGAAACCTAATTGGGGGTGCAACGAACGCGTTGGCGCGCTCGGTTCGGTGATCCGACGAGCGAGTACAAAGATATTAATTATTTAATATATTCTTACCAGATGTCCGCAGCACGCAAGATATAGCTCCTAAATTCATGAAAATGGAACTGGGGCATCGTGAAGTCGTAGGATAACGGGGGAAACCTTCGGATCGAGATTCGGTGGTCGTACGGTTGGTCGCATAAGAGTTCGAGCCGAACCGGGTCACGGGTGCCGCGGGCGGCCGATTGCGAGTGTCGACGAGCAATCGAAGAGCGTAATAAGGTGGGTTGTGTTTACCGAAGCGACTAGGTCGCCTATATATGTCTAAGAGTAAAGGTTTCAATTTGATGCATATAAATGATATATGTGATCCATGTATAGAAAGTGCATGTTAGAAACATCATGTAAAATGCTAAGTAGATGTAGATGATGAGCTTAATGAATAAATGCTTCATAAATTCATGAATGTATGCTTAGCATGGTGGATACACGATGATCATGATAATAGCATGATTGAATGTTTAACATTGTAGAGATAAATGCTAGATCTGAATTCATGACGAATATGATATGGAAATGGTAAATATAAGAATGCAAAGTAACGCATATGAGTTGTGGACAATCTATATATATTAGATCGAGTGGCATTGAACCTAGTGTCTTGAACATAGGTTGAACAAGTGTGGGTGACATAGAGTCATGAACCTAGCAACAAAGGTGACATTGTCAATAGAGACATGGATTGGTATAGAGGACATTGTTGTTAAACATAGTTTAACAAAGAGAGGCATTGAAACAATTATGATTGGAAAGTGGCAAGAATAAATAGGTAGAAACCTATTATGACAATGGCATTATGGTAAGGATGATATGGATGATATGGTAGTAACCTATCTTTGGTAATGGTAATATGGCAAGTGGCTATGAATCCTCAAATTGAGGATTGGATCTACACTCTTGACAAGTCTTGGCTTGAGGGAGGTCGCTCCCCCTCGAGCGGTGAGTTCCGGAACAGTCACCTAGGGGATCGTGGCCCCGACGGACGGTCCCTAGGGTCTTGCAGGCTTAGAGCCTCCCCGTTCAGAGAGGGATTTTGGGTCTTGAGTTTGTTGGGGTTAACCGGCAAGATTGGGTCATAGCCAAGTGAAAGTTACTTCTCAAGGGACATATGCACTACAGTTTGATTGACTCGAGACCGAGTCGGGTGGCATAGTGAGCTGAGGTAGAGATGGCCTTAGAAGTAATTTGAGAGTGGGCAAAGATAGCCTAGTGTAAAGAAGGGAATGATTAATGCATATAATAGCGAGAATAAAAGGATAAGCTAAGAGTTAAAGAATAATTTGCATGTTGCATTTGTGAGGCATGTTTTTATGTTAGTCGCAGATTATCTATCTTTGGATGTTGTTTTTGGACTAACATATCTGCAGGGCCTCCTTAGACCTATTGGTCGAGCTGTTCTCTTGGGTGACCGTACCCACGAGAACTATGGACAATAGTTCTCACCCTCGTGTTGTGGTTTTGGGGGGTACAGGTATGATCGTGAGCGGCGCAGGAGCAGCGCAAGGTAAGGGTGTAGCTCAGTAGATAACACCCTACCAGGAGACCAGAGGTAGAAGTACTCCAGTTGACAGAGCTTAGGGGTATAGGGGGAAAGGAAAACAAGTTGTAATAAAAATGTATAATGTACTAGATTGTATTTGGAAGTCTGTAATAATGAATGTAAAAGTTAACGTAATACTGTAATCTGGGTTGAATGGATGTAATAGCAAGTAGCTGTTTTATGTTTATGATACTTCCTTATGCAATCTGATTGTAATATCTGTTCCTGCTTGGAACCTTCTTGTAATTGTATTGATTGCGACGCCTTGAACGTACAGGGGAAACTCTGTCCGTTCGGCGGTCTGTCGTCGGCGCCGCGACCCCGACCAAATTGGCGGGCGGTGGCGGGGCGTGACATTCTCATTGGGGGTTGCACTAGTTGAGGGGGAGTAGTTTCAATGTTAAAAGAAGTGGAAAGAGTTACATCCCTCTTGGGAGTGTGAAAACTACCATCAATTCAAGATGTGGAAAGAGTTGCATCATTTCAAAGGAGTGTGAAAACTACCATCACATGTAGGAAAGAGCTACCACCCCGGTTGTCCGGTACGTGTGTGAAGCTACCACATGAATATAAGTTTATATCTCTAAAAGAAGATCATAAGTTTGAATAGAAGTATGTGGTGGATTTCCTATTTGAATTGAATGATATAAGGTGGCCATTAAAAGATGCTCGAAGAGTCACTCTTTGAATTCGATGTGTGCATAACTCAATTGGACTATATTCTTGTGCTTATTTCAGTTTATGGGACATACGTTAATCTTTATCTATATGGATTTGAAATTTAAACTCAGTACAACTGTTGTTTAGATCTCGACAGATGTGCCTAAATTCACAATATATGAAGTTTAATTTTTGATTGATGAGTGGTTCAACTTTTATGACATCCTTGATTTGTATTGGATTAGCTTTTGTTAATTTATTTCATGTACTTAATGTTGGAAACTAATCTCTTATTTGAAAACTTTGAAAATTCATTGTTTTTGTAAAATTGCTTGCTGGGACCGGTCTCGGTTGGATGTCCGGACCGCACGCTCATGAGGATGAGTAACCTTGCGTGGCATCCGGACATTGCTGGGCAATGTCCGGTCTCAGCTGGAGCGGACTGCTTATAAGCCAGCACGACCGAACTTTGTTCTAAACTCACTTTTTCAAAACTTTGGCTGCACTTTCTCTCTCTAGAAACCCCAGAGTGCTTCATTTGGTCATTTTGCATCAACTTCTTTCAATCTTCTTCGGATTTTAGGTATGATTTGCACATTTTTCTCTTTTTGTGCTTATTTTTCTTAAAAACTAGGTTTTTTGGTTTTTATGGTGTTTGATCTTGTTTTTTCTGTTCTTAATCAGATTTGTTGCTTCAATCTTGCTTAAACATGCTTACATTTCATTTCTACATACTTTATTTCATGTTTTATCGTCAGATCTGTGCACATTTGGATCAAACCCTAGGTTTTCATGATTTTACTGTTCACAGAGGGATTTTTCGAAATTTTCTCTGTCTTTTGTTCATTTTACATGCATATTGTCTACCTTAAATTTGTTCCTTATGGCTCTAGGATGCTCTAGATAAATTTTCCAATTTATGGCCAATTTTTCTTCAATTATGATATATTATGAACAATGTGTCTTTCTTCGCATGTATGAACAGCAACTTTTTAAAATCATGTACTCCTCGATACTAGTTCTTGTCTTCTTGATGGCAAGAGGAGGCCCTGGTGCGAAACGTAGACGCTCCTCCGCTCAACAACGGGAAGAACCTCCGGCCGAGGAAGTCGGTAGTGAATAATCCTACAGACGACTCAGATCGTGAGTCCCAGGAAGGGGATTGGGAAACCGTTTTGGCTGAGGTTCTTTCGACGCAAGGTGAGCAAGTGAAAGGAAAAGGAAAGTCTACAGCCAAAGGGAAAGAAAAGGCGACGGAAACTGGAAAAGGAAAGTCCAAAGAGAAATCCAAAGGAAAAGGAAAAGGCAAGGAGAAGGTCCAAGATGCGAGAACACGTTGAGTTGCAACGGGCGAACGGAGGCGTAAGCGGACAACAGGCATAACAATAGGGGAGCCTCAATCCGCAGCTGCTTCACCTCCTCGAGTACCTCAGGCTCTTGTTGACCCTAAGCGCCTACGGTTATATTCATCAAAGCATTGTGTCGGAGAGCGACTTGTTGGGGTAGCAAACTTGATTAAGAGAGCTCCTGGATTTCAAGCTCTATTTGAGAATGGGAATCTACACGAGATTTGTGACTTTACCGAACGTACCGGCTATGGACTTGAACTTGTCAGGGAATTTTACATGCGAGCAGGCCATTTAGTTGAGACAGATGAGGGTCCATTTGTTTTTACTACGTCAGTTCGCGGAGTTGAGATGTCGATCACTCCTGATACTATTGCATCAGTACTTGAGATGGCAGCTCGGACTGATGGCGTGGATTATCTGAACGCTGGTTTTGATTCAGTTGGTGATTGGAGAAGAGTCTTGAATGCACTTTGTGTCCCAGGTGCTGAGAACAACGGTAATGCCATTCTCTCCAAGGATTTGAGGTTAGAGTATCGATATTTGAACTTTATAGTCTGCTACAATATTATGCCCCTGGCAAACACCAAGGTAATTAGATGGGATAGGGTGTTATATATGTATCTTTTGGGACATCCTGATCTTGTTCGAGAGAAGAATATCAACTTGAATATTTCGTTTCTTATCTGGAAGCGGATGGCACGGGAAATTAAGACAGCGAATCAGAAGGATCGTCTTCCATTTCCTCTACTTATCATGAGGATTCTTCGACTACATGACGTTAACATTGTCTGTACATCATATGAGCATCCTCTAGGTCCGATTAGCGACACTACTAAGGTTAAATCTCATGTTCAGCTTCACGGTCACTCTCCACCTCGTGCTGAGGCTCCTGCTCCTCCTTCTCCACATGCTTAGGGTTAACTGAAGCATCTATTTCTTCTGTTTATCGAGAGCAACAACACTTATCTGGGGAGCTTGCAGATCTCAAGAAGGATGTTGCTAAGCTTAACAAGAAGTATGGTCGCATCTCTCGCTTCTTGAGACTTCTTTGTGAGAAGATGGGTTGTGGAAGCTCCGAGATGCCACCTCCTGGTAGCGACTCCGAGTGAGTTGCTCTGGGTCCTCTTCTTGTCGTTTTGGCGTTGTGTGACAAAAAGGGGGAGATGGTGTGTGCATGTGATGGATGATGATGACTTAGACTTTGATGTTAGCTTGCTTTTAGTTAGGTTGACTTATTTTGCTTGATGCTATTTTTGCAAACTATGACTAACTGTTTGCTTTTCATGAATGACAATCTTGAATCTTGAATGTGTGCGTTGAGTGTTTTCTTTGGGAACATTCAAGACTCCAAGACTCCAATGTCTAAGTCATAGAGTTTGTAATAGGATTTCAACTTGTAATTTTTACTTTTTGTTGGATCGGTCATGCGGGGGTTATCGTTTGGTGATTGCGATAATTCTTGTCTTTATGTTTTTGAGGTATGTACGGGCTTGTAATATATTTTGTCACGAAATCGCCAAAGGGGGAGATTGTTAAGGATTTTATAAGTTGGCGAATTTCGTGAAGTTATTGGAGTCTTGAAGAGATCAAGAGTATCAAGATGAAGTTCGATGATCCAGGACTCGTCAGAGAAGCTCGGCACCTCAGGTATGATTTAATGAACATTTATGGTGATTTACTATAAGAGTATAGTAGTTAGAAGACTTTGAAAAGATTTAATCTGATAATTTTTACAAAAATTGAGTTTAAGTGTCAATGTCCGGACAATGGTTATTGTCCGGATCCCGTGGGCTTCACTTTGCATATCTTTCATTGATGTCCAGGACTGACTTTGCCTATGTCCGGTCTCGATGGTGAGTTTTTCATGTTACGCAAAGTAAGACCGGACATTCACAGGCATTGTCCGGACATAGCCCAGTGCGAAAATTTTGTCGGAAGGAAGGTCAGGACATTCTTTTTAAGAATGGGACATTAGGCACGAAAAATTTCAAAATTAAGCTGATTTCAATCTTAATCTATCTCTAAGTCTTCTAACACTATAAATAGACCATGGGGGGGGTTCATTATTGATATGCTCAGAATTATTAGACTATAGATTCTCTTTTAAACCCTAAAACTCGTTTTAGAGCTTTATGATTCAATTCTTAAAGCGAGTTTTAATTTGTTGATCGTTGAGTTGATTCTAGGTTTTCTCTTTGAATACACCTTCATGAATTAACTTGATGATTGACTAAAAGGGTTCCCCATAGTCTATGGTGCTTTAATAGTTAAGATCACCACAAGTTTTCTTCTACAACTCGGACGAAGGGTGGCGCGGGGATCGCGTGAGACCGAGGATTCGGTGAACGCTTTGAGGTTTCGGGCGTTGACGCGGCAAAGAGTTGCGGCGTGGTCGGTTGGAGGAGTTCAATCGATCGAGGACCGGCGAAGGAGATCCACGTCAAAGATTCGGTAAAATTGGGTAGGGTCGTGGGTGAATCACCTTGTATTCAATTTGCTTCTTAGTGGATAGTTCGTGTGATCGGTCCCGTGGGTTTTTCTCTCCGGTTTGGAGTTTTCCCACGTAAAATCTTGGTGT